>JAVYIG010011481.1:0-60424 GCA_035222895.1 Strongylocentrotus droebachiensis | reverse complement strand
GCCCTAAACTTGCTTTTAAAATCCATTTAAATATCCATTTAAAGCCCCATTGAACTACTTGTAGCTACTTGTTCCCTCTATATAGCAAACCATGCCTAAGCGGTGCCCGTTGGTCCCCTATGATCCGCTTTTTCTTATGTCATTGAGAGCTGAGTTGATGAGATAACCACCTGTCAGTGACCTCGCTGGGAGGTCTAATCCCTCCTGGCCAAACTAGTGCAGACAGGCTTTAAATGAATACTGCGTGAAGTGGAATTTAGAAATTAATACGGGAACACTGGGAGAGTCAAAGATAATGATTTGTAATAAGGCAGGAAGAATGTTGAGCAGCAATGAAGTTTCACCCGAATAGAAATAAATATGAAATACAAATATAAATGTTATACATTCCGAGCAATGTAACATTTTGTCGGGTCTGTTGTTCAAACAGATGAAAAACATATTGAACTGTCAGGATGGAAAGAGAATATCATGAACCATATATCAATCCAGATGCGTTGGTCTGTGTATCAGCTACGTCCTACAGTCTTGTATTATTTCATTTATAGTATCCTACTACACACAAGACGGCCGTCATGTTTAACATTTGCAGTCCATTCCTTACGAATATATACTATGGGTGTATAAGGAAGTAACATATACAAATTGCAAAAGCCTTGGCAATTCTTGTGCCAATGAATACAATTCGAAAACAGATGAGAGAAAAATGGATGCGTAGCTTGTTTTTTATTTTGTATTTTGTGTATGTTACATACTTACATTTATGAGTATTATTATCATCATCGCCATTATGTTTATATTCACCCTTTTTTGCATTTCATCCTTTGAAGAATTCGAAAGGTAACATCCCAATATCAAATTTGGGGGGTTTCTTTCAATACTCGATCATTGATAATCCTTTATTATTTTTCATATTCCTTGCCCAATGTTATAAATATGGGGAGTCTCATTTGATTAACCTAACAGTAAAGAGATACATTTCAGGAAGTGAAATCAAATGTTGGAATGTTCATCAAGTTTTAAGTTTGAAAAGGCAAAGTATACTGAAGCGCATTATAAGTCCTATATGATGAAACCTAAATGAAAGCAAAATCAATGAACAGAGCAACTATGCCAATTCCTCTCCCACTTCCCTGGTATGCCACCGTACTTGTCTTTAATATGGACTGTATACCTGCATATCTACATCTGAATACACCATGACATATTAATTTGACTTAATATATCAGTCATCTAAAGTCGCATCAAATATCCTATTTTATCTACACAGAGAGCCAATATGACGTACGGCTTGTGGATGGTTATCAGTACAGCAATGGTCGAGTGGAGATCTACTATAATGCTGAATGGGTGACAGTGTGTGATCACAACTGGGGTGATCATGAAGCTCAAATCGTATGTGGCCAACTCGGATACGACTCCGGGAATGCAGTTGTTAAAAATAATGCTTATTATGGACCAGGATCTGGTAGCATCTATAACGTGGACTGCTTTTTCTCTGGATCAAATATATCGGCATGTTCCTTTGTTGAGGCTTCTTCCTCCAGATGTACTCATTATGATGATGCAGGAGTTCAGTGTGGTAAGTTGATTTTTAAACATAAAAAAGTAAGAAAATAGATTCCTCATCGTAGAGAGGATTCTTGCATATCGATCGTCAGTGATAGGTCTAGAGCATATATCCAATCGTGAAGGGAACACTGGTGTCATATGGATACGATAACCAATGGGAGAATGCGACAAGGCTTCCGAGTTGGTTTAGGGTGTAGATAGGGGTGCAGTCATCTTTCTTTTTTTCACCTTCAAAATTGTAAACATTTTCTAAATTCGTCTATATCGCTCACTCTAGAAAGGTAATAAAAATAATACTAATAGTCAGGGTTTATACAGTGCTTAATACATCGATGATATTTCAAAGCGCTTTACAGATGTATTTTAACTATACCCCTGTCATCGGATTCAGGCTGGCCCGCACACAATGTATGCAAAAATGATCGATGCATGCAATATTATTCACTCTCTGTGAAGCATTCCAGCCTGGCGTCATTTTACAGACGCTCGCAATGCGCTGGGTAAACTACAATGATTTTGCATCCTACCAGGTACCCATTTAACGCCTGGGTGGAGACTGGCAAATGTGGATTAATGTCTTGCTAAAGGACGTCAGCGCTGGGATTCGAACCTTCAACCCTTTGATTAAGAGTCAAGCGAATAAACCGCTATACCACCACACCTCCTCATTCTGAAAGACAAACCTTTTAGTCTGCGTTTACAATACTTACAATAATGATATTCATTCTCCATTACTGCAGATAAGCATAAATAGATTTTACCATTTACACTGGAAATGGACATAATTTAGAAAATCATTACAATGGCTAAATAAGACTCTTAATTTGTCATTGTGTTGTGATTACTGACTTTCATTAAAGTGTTTTATTTTCCTGTTAATTCAATGATGATTAATTGCATTATATTTCGATTGTGCATGAACGTTTTTTTTTTCTTTTGTATTTTCTAAGATAATTCAATATTACGGATCTTATTCCTATAGATTCTATGATTTTAGCTATTTCATGCTATTATGATTCCAGAAAAAAAAATCGACCATAACGAATGTTTTGGAAAGGGTCAGCATTTTGGCAGTGATGTAGTCTATGTGTAATCTTGATATCCCATCTAGTATATTTTCATAACAAAATTATCCGGTCAAAATAAAAACGTGTTAGAAATTGAGCATTCCTGAACGAAAAACAAAGAAGTTAATATTCGGCCAAGAGAGGTTAGTCCCACGGCATGCAAGATTGTTTCTGTACGCCTATGCCAATATAAGCATAGCTATCATGGCATGTATACAATCGACATATCGTAATCATGCTTGCATCTTGGTAATTTGATCCACCTACGCAACGGACCATCGTATACCTCTGTGTATTATAATAGCATAATTTTCAAGATTAGTTCCACGTCATAGTAATTAGCCCTCACATTATGCACAGGTTTGAGTGCGTCGATGTGCACAAGGTACCTTTGAATGGTTTTAGACCAAATTCAAAGGTACCGCGTGCACACAATTCCACCGACCCACGAATTAAACCTGTGCATCATCTGTTTTATAAGATGGGGCCCCAAAAATTGTCAAAAATACACAATTTTGTTATTTTACAGATTTACCGGATGCATGGCAAAATCATGCGTCCGGTAATTACCGGAAGCATGATTTTTTTTACCGGACGCATGGTTCTGAACTTATCATGAACCAGCAGGGTCTTCCTGGTGTGCCTAGGTAAAGGACAGAGCACCACAAACTTAACAAAAAATTATAATTATCAAAAAACACGAAAAACAAATAATTATCAAAAAACAAAAAATTATCAACAATATCATTTAAAAAAAATATATATATAAAAAAAAAATTATTAAAAAAACAAAAAAATTATATTTTTTTTTGTTTAAAGGATATCGGTGGTAACGATCGCCAAAATCGCGTGCATCCAGTAAAAAAAAAATCATGGTAATTGACCAATCAGATTGCAGGGATTCTTCTACCCATCTTATAAAATGTATTGACCTATATGAGAAATGAAACGTTACATTTCGTCGAGAAAAAAATGGATAGAGCATTGTGTAATACATTGCTTTATTTGTAATCCCCTTTTATAGGTGATGGAACAACAACAGCAAGTTCTTTCTTCCCAAGTACTTCCATCCGTCTTGTTGGTGGCGCATCTGCACGTGAGGGTCGAGTAGAAATCTACTATAACGGTGAATGGGGTACCGTTTGTGATGATTTTTGGGACGATAATGATGCTGAGGTTGTTTGTAGACAACTTGGATTGTCAACAGACTCTGCAGTTGCTTGGACAAGTACCGGTTCTTACGGACAAGGGACTGGTCCTATTCTATTAGATAATGTTGATTGCTATGGTTACGAGTACTCCCTGACAGCCTGCGCATCCAATGGGTGGTATAACAATGACTGTGGTCATTATAGAGACGCTGGGGTACGCTGTGGTAAGTGTTCTATTTTTGTATTGTTATTAAAAGCTATTATTATACGTTATATGGGGTAATAATTGTAGAGCGCCAGGAGTATCAAGTTTGACAGACACGAGCGCTATACAAGAACCCACTATTATTATGATAATCCGAAGAAGTATACTTTCTTTTTTAGTTGAGTATATCAACCTTTTGCCTTTTTCCTCATGCATATATAGTGTGCTATTTATTAGAAAATTGTTGTATCTCTTTATTTGAAGTGCTAGTAAACAGTAAGCAATCTAGCAAACAAGAACGATAATATGAAATTTGATTAGTGAATCAACTTGTATATTGGTTTGGTTTGCTATAAACAGTGTGGCTCGTTCATGACTAGGTGATTACGATCGGGAAGGCTTTAGGGCCTTAGCAGCAGGGGCGGATCTAGCTTTTTGCTAAGGGGGGGGTTTGACCAAAATAATGACGATGCGGAGCATCGTCAACGAGCCGCGAAGCGGCGAGCCGATTTTTTTGGGGGTGTTATTTGAACCCCGTAAATGATGTTTTCCTGGCATCTATTAACACAATGGAGACCATAAAAAGCAGTGCATGATAACGTCTTTTTTAAATCAAGTACAGTTTAATACACAGTTATATCCAGAGTTATCATGTGTTTGGTTAAGTTACCAGATGAGTTGAATATCTTCTCACAATATTTGCACTTGAAAGGGTTTCTCTCTACAGCGTGCGTTCTTTTTTCTTTCTTTTTTTCTTTTTTTTTTCCTTTTTTTTTTTTTTTTTTTTTTTTTGGCCGCCCAAGGGGGGGGTTTGAACCCCCTAAACCCCCCCCCCGTAGATCCGCGCCTGAGCAGTATTATACCCTCGTCATTGAAATTATGGGAGGTGAAAGGGGGCTTTTATGAGAAGGTGGAAGTGGTTCTTATCAAAAAGAAAAAGATGCACATGTTAAAATAAACGGGGCACTTATCAGAGATGACAAGAGGTAATTATGAGAAGGGGAAGAAGCACTTATAAGAAGGAAAAAGAGCACATGTTAGACAGGAAAAGGGGCACGTGTCAAAATAAAAGGGACAGTTATTAGAGGTGAAAAGGGGCATTCATCAGAGATGAAAAGAGCACTTATCAGGAGGGGAAGGGGCACTTATGAGAATGAAAAGGGACACTTTTCATAGGTTAAAAGGGGCATTTTATGAAAAGGGGAAGGGATTTTTTTTTTTTAATGGAGCACTTATAAGAAAAAGGGGCACTTATTAAAAAGGAAAAGGGGCACACGTGAAAATGAAAGGAGCGCTTATCCAAGTTAAAACGGGGTAGTTATTGAAAGGGGAAAGGTCACTTCTTACAAAAGGAAGGGGGCACTTGTCAAAGTAAAAGGGGCAACTCTCAGATTTGGATAGGGCAATTATCAGAGGTGAAAAGGGGCACTTACTAGAGATTAAAAAGGGCACTTATGAGAATGGAAAGTGAGAACTTGTCGAAGAAAAATGAGCACGTGTCAAAATAAAAGGGGCACTTATCAGAGGTGAAGAGGGGAAGGGCACTTTTACTAGGTAATAGGGGCACTTGTCAAAGTAAAAAGGGCACTTTTCCTATGTCAAAAGGGGCACTTTTGCAAAGTTAAAGGAGCCGCCTCTGTATATATATACATGAATATCTCGTACTAAACCTTTCTTTCAATATATGTATACATGTTCTAAATAATTGGAAACACTGATAGAGTTTTAGAAAATAAAAACTGGTGATTTGAAAGTGATGTTTGCTATAGTGCCTGGTGGTATCCAAGAAGAGCAGTCCAAAGTGTAACTTGAAACTGAAAGAACTGATTATTAAACAAGTCTCCACATTTAACTACCTCGGCAACATGATTACCGAGTATGCCAGATGTGAGACAGAGATCAAGAGAAGGATAGCTCTCGCTAAATCTGCATTTTCACAATTAGGCAAAACTCTGACAAATCGAAAAATGAGTATGAGGACCAGAATAAGAGTATTGAATTGTTACATCTACCCAGTACTTATGTATGGTAGTGAAACATGGACATTAGCCTCTGTTACTAAAAAGCGTTTGGAAAGTTGCGAAATGTGGTTTTTAAGAAGAATGATGAAAATCCCCTGGACTGACAAAGTTAGTAATGATGAAGTTCTTACACGAGCTCGAGTGCAAAGGAAAATGATACGTGAGATGTTGATTAGGCAGTTGAAGTTCATGGGTCACATTACACGTAAAGAAGGCCTGGAGAATCTTGCTTTGACAGGGAAATTTTGTGGGAAGAAGGAGTAAGGGAAGAAAGAGGATACTTTGGATGGACAGTCTGCAGAAATTTGTGGAAGAGTAGTACTAATACAGAAGGCTAGGAGCCGAGGGTTGTGGAACAGCATGATCGCACGATATGGCACTTAGAGAGAGAGAGAGTCTGCTATATTACTGCGGAAATGCATTTTCCCTCAATTTTTTTAAAAATTGAATTACTTTGAAACGCATTTCCACGAACTTTGATTAAAAAATACTTTTTTTTTTCAACGAAATTGTTCGTTTGAATGATGTATATATATATCCCAGTTATGTGTTTGTGTTCCTCTCTCTCTCTCTCCCCCATGTCACCCTCTCCCCATTCTCTCTTTCTCTATCACTCTCTGTCTCTCTCCAATCTCTCTCCCTCAACTTTTCTCCCCTTTTCTATTTTACCTGCCCCCAATTTTTCTTTATATATATTTTGTATCTCTTTTTTTGGTAGGCCTAATCAGATATGATAAGCTGAATACCAGTCAGATCAGCATACACAATTTCACAATACTCTGACATAACACTGAGTCCACCACAAAAATAAACAAAACTTTTGTAATTTTCTTATATTAGGCATATCTTGGTATATGCATTTCTATATTTTGAACAAGCCACGAGAAGTGTGATATTTCTACAATATTTGAGGAGTTGAAAGGGAAAAAGTCACCGAGTGTCATTTTGGATCCAGTGATATGACACTTTACAAATATGAGTAATATGGCAAGTTCTATATTCATGTGTTTAACTTTTTTATAGCCGAGAGAGTTTACAAATGAGCATGAACAAAGATAATGCAAATGTCATGATATTGAAGCCTACATTATTCAAAAACTGGCTTCTCAAAAAAGGCTTCTCAAAGACCCCAAAGAAACTATCCGCAATATATTTTTTGAAATTGAATGCACTTATTTTAAACATGCTTGCTCATTCACGAATTTGAATGACCACCGAAGCCCCTTTTACACCGGACCATACGTAGAGTTGCGTAGTGTAGCGTACCGAATACGCCGAGCGTACGCTGCCCTACGATGGCCTACGTAGCTATATGCTGAGGAACTCGAAGGGGTACGCGAAATGGACGGAACGTACTTTCGGCGTAGACACTAGACGCAGAAAGTACGCATTTTGTACGCAAGTCTACGCAGCACTACGCTACTGTACGTCATACCTACGCAATAGTACGCTACCCTACGCCAGTCCGACGAAGCATTAAAAGGGTATAAACGCGACCTTGATCCTACCTGCGCACCTACATACCCTTTACGTCAGGCCTACGTAAACGTACGCAAACTTACGCCTATTATACGCAATCGTACGCGTAGGTACGCCAATTGTATACGCCGTAGGTACGCGGTGCCTATGCACAGCGTACGTAACCATACGCCATCGTACGCCAGCCTACGCATAACCTACGCAGGGACTATGCCGAAGCAACATATTTCTCATAAATACGTAGCCCAGGCGCGGATCCAGGATTTCTTAGGGGAGGGGGCCCAACTTTTTTTTTTTTGCTCCGGAAAATTTGAAAATCGCGCCGGCCGAAAAGTCGTTCAGTGGTGGGGGGGGGGGGGGGTAGTGAGTACATTTTTTCCTTTTTGGTCCTCGAAAATTTAAAAATATGCACCCCCCCCCCCCCCCCCCCATTTGAGCGCCAGGGGGGAGGGGGCCTACCTCCAAAAAAGGTAAAAATCACGTGTTTTTACATGATTTTTTTCTCAAGGGGGAGGATCCGCCACTGACGTAGCCTAATTACGACGTACTCGGTACGCCACACTACAAAACTCTACGCAGCTCCGGTGTGAAAGAGGCTTAGTAAACATTAATTTTGAATGACCCGATTTAACAATTGATTGCACGGATAGTGAATTTGAATAACGGATTTGAATTCGAAATCTGATTCAACGCTGCGCGAATTCGAATGCCCGGAATATGAACTTGAATGAAAAAAGTGCGAAATTGGCCGCAAACACCTTATGTAACTAGGTTTTTTGCACTTTACTTGATTGTTTCGTGAGTGTTTCAGAAGTTGAATGGATTGTTTCTTGTTTGATTTTATGTCATTCTACGTGTTGCTTCATTTTGAGAAGTTTTGAGCCCTTAAACGTGGTATAAAGCACAATTTGTAGAGAAAGTTGCCAGAATGTACTAGTAAACGTGCCATTTGATATTGTTTCATGGTCATTGTAGGCCTAGTTTGTCTGAAAATGTACGGAAATAACTTTTCTGGCATTTTTGTAAAAGTTATCAGCATTTTAAAAGGAAACATTAATGTTTAGTTTCAATAAAGAAAAATTTATCCCAAGTCATAGATACCACTTCGAGGGAACCATCGGATTGAGAGAATGGATGAGAGATCCGACCGACGGATATAGTAAGCAAATAACTACCGTTGTTGAAGGTGATGGGACAAACTATCACTTCCGAGGCGATCTGGATATAACTATCTTTCCGAAGCGAAGCTGAGGAAAGATAGCGTATGCATTCTGATCGACGAGGGTGTGATAGTTTGCTATCGCCTGAAACCAAAAGGTGATTATTTGCTTTATAATCCACATCTAAAACAATTTAACTACAAAAAGAAAAGGACGTGTATGCATCTACATAAAAGACACCTCGGCCCAAATTTCCACCAAAAAAAGTTTAAAGTTTAACCCAACCCCTTGAGGGTACGGTGCGCGCATGTGTTTGCTTTAATTGCGCTCATTGGTAATGCGCGCTTAATTACGCCTGTTTTAGTGCGCTTTTGGATAATCTTCAGTGAAAGTGCGTTGCACTGTGTAGATAGTACCTCTATCTTCTGTGAAAGTGCGTTGCACTGTGTAGATAGTAGTACTATCTACGCAGTGTAACGAACTTTTTGCTTCTCCCATCAATAATGGGCGAACTATCTTTCACCACGTGATTTACTTTTGACCAATCGTAGAGCAAGGTTATTAGTATGTGGAATATAACGATCACTATCTTCTATCTCTTTTCTACTCTTAGTTACAGGTATAAATCATGATAATAGTAATACAATAATGACAATTTCATTCCGATAGTATCCCCACCCGGATTACTTCCCATTATCTTTCCGACTGAGTTCTTCAAAATGCACTTTTAAAAGCTGAATAGTATCTTCAAAGATACTATCATGACAATTTTTTTCTGTATTGGTGATACAATTATGTTGAGGTTTAAAATTATGATCTCAGCAGCTAAAACGGCAAAAAATTGTAGAGGTAAATAATGTCGTATCTAGATCAAAAGTCAAATTCTCTAACGTACCTTCAACTATTTTGTCATTGTATACAGCCCCATCATCAAGAACATCACCACGTGTTATTGGAACAATGTCATTCGTCGGGATATCTTTATTCTTGCTACTCGCCATTGGTATTGTGGTGGTCTGTCGAGTTTGTAATACCAAGCCCAATCCTACACACATCGTGTCACATGGTACAGAACTCACTCCCATCAACAATGGATCTACAACCACCAATCGATATACTGCCAGTCCTTCTGCAGTGACCCAGGGAACCCCAATCTCATCTCTGCCCCACCCGCTACCGCACCATCCACAGTGACAGTGCTACTTCCTCCAGGAACTTCTTCTCAATCTCAAGCACCAGTTAACCCGACACTGTCCCTCGGAGCTCATAACCCAGAGACAGGTCAGTCCCAGCTTCCTGAAGAACATAAATACCTTGAAGTGAATCCTGGAATACCTCCACCAGACAGTGCAAATACCTACCAAGATCTAGACTTAACCCATCAAGAAAGCTCTTATCAAGATCTTAACCAGTTTCCTGAAGATAATGATTACCTTGAGCCTATATAGGCAATGGATGTGTTTACAGTCAGTCAATTAAGAATTATATTGATATGAACAGAATAATTCCAAATATGTATTTTAATCTCTAAATTTGTACCAAAGTTTATACGTTTCTAATTTTTCTTAAGCGCTTTGAAACCTTTTACAAGGTTTATTGCACTATATAAGAATTCTTCTTTTGTTATCAATATTATTATAAATGTGCTACAATGGAATAATTTGTGTTTCGTAATACTTATTGAGGAGGAAATTCATTGTATTGTTATTATGATGTCAGCATGCATCATATTCATCGTCTTATCAGTGTATATAAGAGGGTTACAAATATCATTCTCCCGACATTGTTTTTGTTTACCCCGGCTATTTTCCCCCAGTCTGTAGAATGCATCCAAAAGTAGTATTCTTAAAGGTACGCAAACTATTCTTAAATGGAAGAGGCAGATTTTTCTCTCTCTTTATTTTGATATTTAATGTTTTAATATACATGTATATACAGTGCGTCCCAGAAGAAACGAAACCGAGAATTATCGATGTTTTATCATAACTTAGTCACATTTATAATTACCAAATGACACATATTTGGAAAGCTTAGATCCTCTTCTTTCATTTGATGCAACTCATATGATGCATATTTCACGCATGAGTGATTAAAAGGAATTTGAAGAGAGGAAACCAAAAAGTCATTTGGCGGACGGTACCTGAATTTCAATGAGAAAATCACATTTCTAGAAAGTTGAGGTTCTGCCCTTTCATATGACACCTCAATCAGGAAACTGAGCAAGGGATGACAAAGTTCTGTTTGTTTAAAGTAGTGCTTTCATTTCCATTTCCAGACTTAACTCCGTTTCGTTGACAATCAGCCATGCATGAAGTCTTTCGTCTACGGCTGATTGTCAACGAAATGGAGTTAAGTCTTTTGTCAACTCTGTGACAGTGATTTTTGTCAGGAGTGAAAGGTACTAGTAGAGCTGCTTACAAAGTATATCCTGAATTAAATATATATTTGTAAAGGGTCTATACTCAATGTTATTTGATACTGTTTATACTCAGCAGAGTTTTAGTCATCGTTGCAAAAGTTATGAAATTGTTTTCATTAGGGTTAGAAATTTTAGTACAAAATAGAGCTGAATTGTTGAAAGACTTACCGTTTAAATGAATTGTATATTATAATAATTCGGAGGTGTATTACGTTTAGACTGTAATTATGTCTTTATAGATTTATACAAAGTTTTTTATCCTGACTTATTTACATTTGTAAAGGGTGTATACTTAATGTTATGAAGTATTGTATATAATCAACGCAGTTTAAGTTTCGTTGCTAAAAGTTATGAAAAGCATGAGTTTATAAAGCAGTTTCTTTTCATATGTTTTAGAAATTTTGGCACAAAAGAGAGCTGAATTTTTGAAAGACTTTACGTTTTACTTAATTGTATATTTTATTATTACGGAGATGTTTTGCGATTAGAATGTCATTATGTCTTTATAGATTTGATAAAATGCATTTTTAAAGATTATGTTACGAAATTAGTTTATCATAATGACATATGGAGTGACCATGTAGGGGTAGTTCAATATAGTCCATGTGTGTATAGTTCATAATACACATTCTCAACTCTTCTCAGAAAAGAAAAAAAACATGGACTTCAAATTATGCCTGAATCTTTCTCCACATGCTTGATAAAAAACATAAATTATTTGAGGTTACATCCAAACGGATTCTCATTAAGGGATAGAAAGATATTTATTGAATAATTTTTCAGCTATTAAAAATCATAATGGCGCCTAAATACTGTGGATGGAATTTTTACCACAGCCTTAAATGTTGAATCGTATACCGTTAAGCAGAACGATGTCAATGTATGCATTTCTTTCTTCTTCTTTAAAACAAATTTAATCCCGTCATTCATAGCGAACATCATATTTAAAAATACCGGCGTCTTTTATACGAAAAAACAGTGTTGCTTTTTTCATAATATTGCATTATATCTGGCCTTAATCGTCATGCAAAAAGTGACTGTTACTGATGGGGTATAGGTTTTCTATTCCATCTCGTAAATTCCCAGTTTTCATCCTAGTCTAGCTTAGCCAATTCCTGTTTTGTTGTGGATCCAGTAATTCTTTCATGTAGGATGAGATGATACCACTGTATTCCCTCGAAAAGAAATCAATAGAAATGTTGAATTAAATACTTCAATGAATTATATCCCATCAGTATCAGAATATACAACACGTTAATAGGCAAGATACAAATGTTGTTTTTTGGTGTATATTTTATAACTAAGAGTAGCTTTTGCCTTAGTTTGTTACATAATTACTCTTATATTTAATCGCTAAGAAGTCTTAAACTTAACTGCATGTAAGTAATCCAAAAGATTTGATGCACCTTTTTTCTGGTCAAACACATTACTTTCCTATTAAAAGATTTGGTAAGACATGATATTGGGAAATATTTGATATATTAAATTAACAAGTAACAATGAAATAAGGTCAACATATGATAGCATTATTATACACAGAAATATTAATGGAGAAAATTAACATAATTGAAGAAATTATATTCATGGTCTTCTTGTTGTTATATTTTCCGAGATATGTGTTTGAAAATCATGAGAGATGAGAAGTTCTAAGCAATTTGCAATTAATGGTATAGTGTTGAGAAACGGAAGGATTGTACAAGTAAAACGAAGAAAACAGGAGGAGCGATCCATTATTTTAAAAAAAATTCTTATCAGGATAAACTTCAATTTTGTTCTTCGTTTCGAATTAATTTCGTCCTAATATCACTCTTTTTTGCTGACGAGAATTCACTCAATCATTGTTGTGATGGTAACAAATAAAATTAAACTATACCAACTATTTCAAATAAGGAAAGCACATGGACAACACTTTCCTAGAGATTGTACGACAAATGCTTTTAAAATCGACCGAACACTATAGGCCTGTGACCTTATCTTAACAGATACCCTAACCTTAAACCCGATCACTACCTTAACCCATTATTCTTTCCAAAGTATAAGTTCAGAGTAAAGATGTGGTGAATCATCTTGCTATACACTTTGAGCACAAACACTGATCAGGTTAAATGACATGGACTCTTTGGACACAACAAAGAACAATTTGATTGGATTTATTCGTATTAACAGTCATTCCGAGACGAAGATAACGATATATTCTATAAAATGATACCGGAAATATGATTAAGTATAAGCAAAGGCTAAGTCCCTGCCAGCGGTTAACAAAAACGATATTAAACAGTGTGCTCATTGTGGGTAGTTGATTTTTTTTCGTGTTAAACATCTTTTTAGGAGAACCAACAAAAACAGCTACATACAACGAACTCTGAAACAAGATAATACAAAATAAGTTTTCTTCACACTGCAAAAGGATGAAGACGAATTTTCACCTCAGTTTTCAGATTTATCATAGATTCTTATCATTTTTATTTAAACTCAAAATGTGAAAAAGTAGGGCTTGTACTTTAATATGAATATTGTAGTCTCGTAGTCTTTATCAGCTAGATGGAACTAGGTCTTAGTCATGAGCAAAAATCACATATCATACTCTTTTTCAGTTTCCATTTACAGTAGTGATATAGATTTCTCGAAGGTCTTGGTAAATCGTTCCAAAGCTTAGGACCGGGAAAACAGAAAGTGTGTTTTTAAAAATAAAAAAAAAGAGACATAAACTTTAGTGGTTGCGAATACATACATGCAATTGATTGTAATGGTACCATACTTATGTAACAAACGTCTGATACAAGTTAAAAAGAGTTAACTGAAAAGGTAGTTCAATCAATTTAATTTTTCTTTATCATGTTTATTATCCATACATAATCCATTGGAATTAGTTTGATTTACATGCATAATACAAAACAAGATGAAAATACAATTGAGAATTTAGACAACAAAGTGCACAGACTGTTACAGTTTGTTTATATCTTGTATACGTAATCTAGGAGATCTGAAAAGTGAATCACTGTTACACCGTAAATATGAACTTATACGTAGAATCTTCTTTTGAAGAGTACATAGCTTAGACTACTTCGATATGTGTATTTGCCCACACCAAATTACAAGAAGAGAGATATGCATGGGGAAATTAACCACAAATACAAGATTCGTATTCTTTTTTTTGGGTCGGTCGAAAATTAGTCAGGCAGAGGGGGGGGGACAAACGTTCCCCTTGCCCCTTCAAATCTTCTAGACTAGTGCCTCTATCTAAAACATTGCACCTTTGGCAATCAGGATTGCACGTCCGATTATAATAATTCGAAGTCAGCAAAGTATAAAGGAAATAACAAATGCAGTTGCACAAGAATAAACAAAGTGTCTAATAGTTGTAATGTAATTTACAATGACGTTCCTTTACAACCCTTAATGAACCCACCAAATTATTGTATGATATTAATTAATGGATGGATGAAGTATATAATGGGGAGGGTCCAATCGCACAATTATCATACATTTTTTAAATATTAATGCTGATTAACTGAACTACAGTATGTTCGTAATATATTCAAATAGCATAATATAACCTAACATATTTCATTTCAAAAGATCATCACAGTTATAAAGAAGTTTACTTTTTTGGCAAAAAAACACTGCTTAACAAATCAAAGAGGAAACAAATGCATCCTTACAGATTGAAACATAATGTGGAGCACTAACATGACTAAGTTAGGCGACAATCTTGCTGGAAAAAGAAATACCCAAAAATATAATTAATTCGACACACATGTGGGTATATTGGACAGAATAAGCATCAATTATGTCAAAAGTTAAAAGTTGAAAACTGAGTTGAAAGTTTTTAATATATTATTTGTTTCCACACAGGTATTCAGGGCACATTGCATTTCAGCTGGATGTTTGGCAAAATAGTACGACATAACATTTGCATATAAATTACATCATATAAATGTTTAAAAAGTAATGCGTGCTTGCTATAGCAGTCTTTCAAATATAAGTCTTTTTTTTTGTTAGCACATAGTCTTAAACGGTCAAACTTCTTTCTTGTGATTATATCCAAAATTACTTTAAGTATAACATTTTGATACTCAAAATCAAAAATGTTCGTTTAAAATTTCAGTGATACATTGTAAGTACATTTAGGTTATCAGCCAGTTATTATTTTTTTTTAAGTTTTGGAGGCAGAAGTTTATAAGATCAATGTTCGCGATTTCCCGACAAGGCTCGAAATATTTCCAAATTTGCCGACATAAAATTCTGGATGTGGTATTAGATAGACCTCATCAATACTGATAATAATAGTTCAGTCTTGTATGTGGCTCATGTCTGGCACTGTGCCACTTCTGGCGCTTCATTATTATTAGTATTACCCTGGCTTTAGCATGCCTGTCATTGCAACTCTTTAAGAATTGTATTCCTGTCAGGTGACGTACCCATTTACCTCACATAGGTGGAGTGTGACAACTGTAAATTAATGTCTTGCCAAAGGACAGGGATTCGAACCCCGCCATTGAGATGGGGGCGCTAATCTCATAGGGTAGCCCGATGTATGAAATGCATAGGCTGGGCATGGTGGTGGTATGAGAAGGTGTTGTGTCTTACTTCTGCTTCTAGCAATACATTCCATTCTCCTCTTTTCACTTTCTCTGTCTATTTATCTATCTACCTAAAGTATATAAAGATATATATATTTCTTTTATTATTTTGTTTGCCTATCGATTGGGGAGCCATGCCCCCTGTACTATGTAGCTAAGCCAGCAGTTCAGAATATCATACAAATGTACTAATGCTCCAGGGGGAATAAGGTGGCGGTTGTTCACTGGTCCTAGAAGAGATAGGCGAGGTGTGTACATCGCTAGGTATCATCGACGTCCTATGAGGGGTTGATGGTGAGACATGGTCATACTCGTAATTGTCATCCGATGATCTTGAATGGTGTGATGCATGATCAATATATGGTGGTGGACAAGCATTATTGTCAGCAGAGTAAATGGATGGGGTGATTATCCCACGCTGTTCGTTACTTGAACTGTGCATGTCTGGAATGGACCTGCTACTCCGTGAGTTACTTTGATCAATCTCATTATCTTGAATAAATGGATGATGGCCACTGGATGCACTGTAAGGCGGAGGTGATATCATTAATCCAGAGGATAAAGTACTGCTTGCATCTGTCGAGGAGGGACTATAAGGAGGCGGTGAAGAGATATGTCTATTTGATGGAATGAGCAGTATTTGCTGATTCTCAAAGTTTACATTTAAAGAAATATTTGTCACATGAATAGGATTCTCTTCGTTGTACGAAGAACGATGCTCGTTCAGTTGAACAGTCAATGGGTATTCAGGGGGAGGATCATGTGGTGTTAAGTTGCTATGGTGACTGTCCTGATCAACTCGAGTTGTGTTCTGTGACTCGTCATGAAAGGAAAGTGGGTTTCTCATATTTTCAGCTACATGTCTTATTCTGGACCATAGAGAACATGTTAATTTGTTCCCGCGTTTAATGCGTATGATGATTGCAACAAGCATGATGAGCATCACAAGACCAGCAAAGGAGAGAAACCCAATCAGTATTGGTGATATTCCTGTTGATCGAGACTCAGTTTGGCCTAAACATAAAGAAGAATGATTACAAATTAGCCAATGATGAGAGAAAAAAAAAATAATGGGATATTTATAACTGAACTAATAATCTTTTAATGAAAACAAAATGTGTTGTTCTGAAAAAATATTCGAAGATTAGAATATTTTTAATTGCAAATTGTAAACTTGACAAACTTTCAAATTCCTTTTGCTCTCCTACTTTCTAAATGATGTACAAGATTGGAAATTCTGTGAGGAGTCATAGTGATCAATAATGGGTTCCATTATCATTTAGAGTGGATTCCACTCCAAAACGAAAATATCCCCTACATGCATGGCTCATAGAGATTGAATTACCAAAGAGTGAAGACTCTGAGGATGTAACTTCAAATGTGACTCACCGCATATTACACCAGCATCATCAGAATGTAAGCAAAACCTGGGATACCAGTCACTAGATAGACATGATGAAAGACTGGACTCTGTTCCGAAGCACCTTATATTCTCCAGTACAATTCTTCCTCTACCTCGTCCAAAGTACGCATCAGAGACAGCTGTCGCTTGATCAGTTGGGAATCCTACTTGCCGACAGACAACAGCAGCATCGTCATCATCCCATCTTGAATCACAGATTGTACCCCATTCATTATCATGATAGATCTCTACGCGACCTTCATTACGTGAGGAGCCATCCACAAGACGCACATCTCCCTCCTTTGAGACTGCAATGAAAAATAATGGTAATCAGCATAATTTAAAACTTGAACAACCAACATTGTTTAATAATTATGGTGAGAATGATGGAAATATGATTCACCTCATTTACTCCCCATTATAAGTCATTGACACAAGGTTATCAGCTTGATCGTAGCTGTCAGGTAATTAAATCCCCCCTAAACAGAGCCCATTGTTGTACGTGTCAATTCAACTCCATCTAACAAAATGCTCTAAATGTAAGAAAATGCTATTTCTCTTTTTACCATCTAACTAAAAATGTTTTATTCATTGCAATTCAATTCTAATTTTACATATAGCAATTTCGAAATTGTAATTTTCTTGAATGGCAAATTTGGCGAAAAATCATCTTTTTGCTGTTTTTTGGATTTTAAAGTTTGTGTTGCTATTTCAAAAGTTACACACAAAATTGTCAGGGTTATATAACACACACATTCGCTATCTCCACTTATTTAATAATAATAATAATACACAACATTTATTAAACGCCTAATATAATACGGGTGTTTCTAAGCGCACCATTGTCTGACTAAAATTTACTAACCAAAACTTGTAATAAACACACAAACTATAAATCTGTTCTTTATTCAATAAATCATGCATATAAAATAATATACCTTTTGTCCGTCTCACTAATACATGAGTGGGTAAATTTTTAGCTTGGAAGTCACAGAGTGTACATACCTAGCCAGCTCGCCAAACAGGACCAGGGGAAGATGGATGTTTAATGTGTGTCTTTGCATGAACTGAATAGAATGCACACGTTTGAGTTATTGTGGTCAGCTCGGATCAATCGTAATATATAACACAAGGCACAAGATACTTTATGTATGCCTGCATGTTTGGAACATGACTAAAAAGCGAAATAAAAGATTAAAATTTAACTTACCACATTCAACTCCTGCATCTTCAGTATGTTTACAGTTGCTTGGCATGGATGAACTTGGGCAACTTTTTAAGTTCTCTTCATTGCCGTAACATTTGACATTATCAAGTGAAATATATCCACTGCCCATACCGTAGTATGCTGAATATCTTGCAATAGCACCATCTGTGCTGTAGCCAAGCTGGCGACAAACAACCATGGCATCTACATTGTCCCAATAATCATCACACACAGATGTCCATCCTAAGCCATCGTAGACCTCCACTCGACCACGGGATGATTGACCACCGTTCATCAACCTAACGTCACCATCTCGCTCTGTGTTGGATGAAAATTATAAACAAAAAGTTAATAAATTCAAAATCTCACACACAGTAATGTTTTCCATCCTAATTATTAAGCCATCGTAGACCTCCAGTCCACTTGACCTCGAGATGAATGGCCACCGTTCACCAACCCAACGTCACCCTGTCGCCCTGCTTGTGTTTGATGAAAATTATAAACATACATTTTTATTTAAAAAAATAATGTAATCTCCCTGAAAATCCCTGAATAATAAAGTCGATTTTTGCACTCTCGCATACCACACAAAAATGATACTAAATGATTTGGAATAAAACACTCTTTCATAAGATGTGTAATAACTTACTGTTCATAGATGATTTTTTAAATAAAAAGCAATTTTCTACGTGTAAACTTCTTTTTGACTCACACGGTATTACTATTAGCCTACCAACATAATGAAAATAAACAGTTGCCATTTCATTGCCATCGACCAGCTTTTGATGCCAACTTTAATCGGGGAATATCATATTATGATTGAAATCCTAAAATTCTCTGTTGGTAGCATGCACACATTTCCTATAATATAATCTTATCCCTAAAATAGGGAGAGTGATATAGCCCACGAGAGCAACAGCCTCAGTAGCTATTATACCAACGAGCCTGACAAAACAAAGAAATATAATGTTAGTAGGAAAGAATAAAAGATATACAAATGTCGGTCTCGATCATGGGCCGTTGATCTCATGGGCTGTATCCTTTTCAATTCCGTTTCATTCGCTTTTCATTCTTTCACATAAATGTCAATTGAAATATTTTTGCCATCAAGTAATTACATTTGATTTTGTTTACGTTTTATCTTGTTCACAGACATGCTGAAGAATTACATTCCACAGACTGAATGTTTTGAGCCTACCGTGTTTTAGGTTGAATTAACACGAAAGGAAATTACGAGAGCAGCTACTATATACATAGACCGCCGGGTGAACTCTCAAAAGTGCCTTAGTTTTTGTGTTTTGTGACCCATCCTCGGCATCTACTTGAAAATGACCTCTAATGTGTAGACAAATATACTGAAGATGATGGTGCAACTCGTCAGTAGAAAAAATTGCACACAAATTAATAATGTCCAAATTAATTTTTAATAAATATGACAAACAGTACTAGTATGATGTACGTGGTTATCACATTTTTGTAATGATTAGCTAAAAGATCGAGCCATACTTACGAGTTTGAATGCATCGAGGCCATATTAAAGTAAAGAACAAAATGCACCAAATAGTACTTCTTGACGGCTTCGCCATGTTTGGTTATAATTATTTTCCAGCTGAGCGATCGAGGCTTTTGTTGTCCCAGCGAGCTACCTGGCGGCTCCTGGCACGGGTTTGAATAGAAATGTTTGTGTATCTATTTCAAATAGGTGCACAATCGAGAAAGGATCCAAAATTATAGTCTAGATTATAGTCCTTATTTTGTAACAAGCATCTACTTTCCCAATCGATACTGATTCATCCCGCATATCTGCCTACATTCAAGTAAAGAAATGCATTTTCAGACATTTTTATTCACATCGATGTCATTACCCGAAAAATCCAGATCCTTAAATAGGGAATCTTTTTATCTCCGAAATAGTCTCATTTCAAATGAAATATGACCATTATTACTATTATCATTATTGCTATTAATATTATTATTATGATCATCATCATTATCTTCATCGTCATCTTTTCCCTCCTAATCATTAGTTACAATTAAGAAGCAAACAGTATAATCTTGACATTAGTATAGCAGGTAATGGAGGCTGTGATGAGCTGTTTTTTACACAGACTAGACTACTCCATTCCTTTATGTAAACATCGTGCGAAGGAGAAGAAAAAAAACGAAACCAGACAACAAAGGATAATTGTGACTGAACTACATGTAAATAATGATAGCTGTATAAAGATTCTTCTGTGCTTTTCATCAAGTGAATTTAGAGAACTGAAATAATGTGCTATGCGATTTTACCGTTCATAACAACTGCAGATCGACATATTTACACGACTTGTGTACAAAATATGCCCTTCATACCATCACCCTCGACAATGTCTCAATTATTCTTTATTTTATGGAGATGGCATTAATTTTGCTCTCATTATTATAAAAATAAACATGAAAACGAACTCCTTCAGGGGCGGATCTAGCTTTTTGCTAAGGGGGGGTTTGACCAAAATAATGACGATGCGGAGCATCGTCCACGAGCCGCAAAGCGGCGAGCCGATTTTTTTTGGGGTGTTTATTTGAACCCCGTAAGTGATGTTTTCCTGGCATCTATTAACACAATGGAGACAATAAAAAGCAGTGCATGATAACGTCTTTTTAAATCAAGTAACAGTTAAATACACAGTTATATCCAGAGTTATCATGTGTTTGGTTAAGTTACCAGATGATTTGAATATCTTCTCACAATATTTGCACTTGAAAGGGTTTCTCTCCAGCGTGCGTTCTTTTTTCTTTCTTTTTTTCTTTTTTGTCTTCTTTTTTTTCCTATTTTTTTTTTTTTTTTTTTTTTTGGGGGGGGGGGGGCCACCCAAGGGGGGGTTTAAACCCCCTAAACGCCCCCCCCCCCGTAGATCCGCGCCTGTCCTTGTTGGGTTTTTAATGTGTGATCCTAACGTTTGCACAGTTTTACATTAATCTGGCACAAATTGAGTTTGACGTACAATTTTGTCAGTGAACGGATTGTACGTGACGCCATAATTGCGGATAGTTATATAATTATAATTATATAGCTCCTGTTTAAGTTGTGTACATTTGAAAATATGACTACTTGTACTGCTTTTCTCCCAAGTGCCCTTACCCGTTGGGAAACACTAAAGTATATAATGGAGAGTATATTAGCACAGGTCAAATAAAAAGAAAACACTATCTAGAGTCCTACACCGATGATCGGGGCCCCGGGGAACGTTTTTCAAATGGGGGGGGGGGGGGGCTAAAGTATTTACGATCAGGTAGAGTATAGCGAGCGGAACGTAAGTTGACGTGTGATCCAGGTGCGGAGCCCCACGCTCAAGGGTTTCAGCAGGCGAATTAATTCAATTCAGTTCGATTCAATACTGGTTTATTATAAATAAAAACATGCTGAATAAAAAATCCGGAGACTCATACATTTCAGTTTACAAATTATAAATACATACAAAAATATAAGAAATCAATACGTTTAGCAATCTTCTTATTAATTACTGATTCAAATTAACTTAACAACTAATATCAAATAATCGCGTTAAATAAAATATGTTGTCACCATTTTCTAAATGTCTTATTCAATTTTTTCATACACTTTCAAATTAATAAGTAATCTTTTTTAACCTAGTTAACATTTCTTTTAGAAACATATTTCTGTTTAGATGATTATCACAAGAGATATGATAATACAAAATATATAAATTATAATTACTTACAGAGTATAGTATTATCATTATACTATGAAATCTGATTAAATCTGGTTAATTGGCATGACAAGAAATTACTCACTTCTTGGTCCAGACACCTGAACATAATATGGTCATAATATGGGGTGAAAAATATTTACAGATTTGGATTCATAGATTCGTGTGAAGTGGGGAATGGGAAACTGCCTGTAACGCTCTGTTCTCATTTTGGGGGTATTGAGCTGGGCGGCGGAGCGTCATTCAAAGTGTGGAGGGGGGGGGGGGGCAAAAAAAGGGGACTTCCTGGGGAAAGGGGCACTTACAAAGGGAAGCCTCAAACCGAAATATACAATATTGTTAGACATCGATATATATCCCTACATTGTGATTACATTGTCAGGGATGAATTCAATGTTTATTTCTCTCTTAACATGGTCCAAGAAAATGGGGTAAGGAGCCAAGGGAGGGGCCCGTCTTCTTTTTTTCTTCTTTAAAAGATGTTAAATTTACCTGTTTTGGGGACCAAGGGAGGGGGCCCGGCCCCCCCCCCCCACCCTTAGATCCGCCACTGGGAAAATTAGCCACCCCCCCCCGCACCAGGTTTATAGGGTTAAATTTGTAGACATTTGCACATTGGTATTCATTTATTTGTCGGTAATTGACCCTACAACACCCCCCCCCCCACTGAAAAATGTATATAGCGACGCCCCTGGGCAATCCTCGCACTCAATAAGGGGCATTCACCAAAGATGAAAAAAGGCACTAATGACAGCGGAAAAGAGGCACTTATTACAAAGGAAAGGGGCAATTATCAGAACTGAAGGAAAATGGCAAGCCGGGCACGTGTCAAAATAAAAGGGGCACTCATCGGAGATGAATAGGGCACTTATAAGAATGAAAAGAGGGCATACAAAGGAAAAGAGGCACTTGTCAAAATATAAGGGACACTTCTCAGATTTGAAAAAAAGGGCGAAACAAGCGGTGAAGGGATTCTTATCAGAAATGGTAAGGGGCACTTCTTGTACCTGAATAGTGGCACTCACATGAAATGAATAGGGGAAATACAAAGGAAAATGGGCATCCATGAGATTTTATAGAGGCATCTATGAGAGATGCCAGAAGTGGCATGTATGAGAAGGGGAAGGGGCTCTTAATTATCAAAAAAGAAAAGGTTCACTTATCATAAGGAAAACGGGCACTGGTTAGATGGAAAAGGGAGCACGTGTCAAAATAAAAGGGGGCACTTAGCAGAGGTGATAATTGGCACTTATTACAAAAGAAAAGGGCACTTGTTAAAATAAAATGAGCACCTCTCAGATTTGAATAGGGGCAATTATCATAAGTGAGGGGGCACTCAAATACCAGAGGTGATAAGAGGCACTTATAAGAATCTGGATCGGACAACTATATAGAAATAAAAATGGGCACTTATCTGAAGAAAAAAGGGGGCACTTTTCCTTTTTTAAATGGTGCACTTTAGGGGTACCTGAAAAAGTGAGGGCAATATGCCCCCACAAAAAGCGGTAAGTATTTGCGTCCTGCAGGACGCAACAAAAATCGTATACTGATTATAATTTCAATGATTAACACATTCTATTCAATCTGCCCACGTACTGTTTTAGCCAGATTCTGGCGATAAAAGTGTGTAATTTTCTGAACAAATTAGGCTTTTGCGATAGCTCTTACGAACTGGTTTTATAAATCCACAACTACTGCCTGCCGAATTCTGAAGCTTTACCGACATGCTTGACGATGCCCCGGGCCCCGGCGTACGTGTCTTTACTTCTCGCATTTGCTATTTTACGCGCTTTTTTGCTGAATTAGGTTTCGCATATAGCAGGAAATTGTTATCACTTTTTCCGGGCCCATAATTAAGAGGAAGAAAGGAAGAAGAAAAAAGTTATTTAAAAAAAAAATCCGACCGACCGACCCATGTTTTGGCACCTAAAGGGCAATACAACATCTTTGTTTAAAGGCATAACACTGAGGGGGGGGGGGGGGGCGGGCGGGCTCCGAGCCCATTGTGATTATACATGGAAATTATTACAAAACTTGCACCTAATTACCGGTAGTCACTTTTACTGAGAGGCAGAGTCAGAAAGTTGTCTCGTGGATAATTAGACCAGGGAGGTGAGACCAAAAATGCAAAGATAATGTCAATAGGTTCGTTTCCCAATTCTTTTACCCTATTTTAATTTATACTAAAATGAAATTAAACTCTGTATATAATACCTTCTCTGTTGGCCATTGACCGCGTACTCCCAATCCCCAACTAAGCTGCAAAATGGATTAATCTTGAACCTAATTCTAGATCTTCGGCATATATAGTGGTCAAATTGTTTTTAGAATATCCGAATTTGAACTTCGATCACTCCGAAAGAACATCAACAATAATGCCCCATCATGGGAACCAATATGCTAGGTATTGGCTGAGATATGACCATCGATCCGAATAAAGAGATTTTAAGGGGAATTAAATTACTGTTCTTTTGCTCTGGTTCGTAAATATGAGAGCAAAATACCGTGATTTCCTATAACTATTTATTCGGATGGTAATATATCTCAGCCAAGCCTACTTAAAATATTAAATTGGTTTTCTTTTTTCTTCATTTTACGAAATCTTGTAAATGTGTGATTCTTAGGGCGTGTTCATGCTTCACTTTTTCTGGCCAGAATCAGGCATCTGTTACTTAAAACACGGTTGCGTTCATGCTTGATTTTGTAGAATCACCGAAAAACGGCGATCACGATCGCTGATCGTAAAGATGCGTTTACAATTTGTAAACGCGTTTAAATGGGGTCAACGCACTGACCTCTAGTGGGTCTACGTACGTAGCATGCACAGTGAAGGTTTGCGAATCCAACTGGAAGATGCCACACAAGGAGAATTGCCTGGATGAGCCAGAGAAGTAAGCATGAACAGTACACCGTGGAACTGCGATCACGATGAGCGTTTACGATATGAGCGTTTCAGATCGCTCATTCTACCTTCAAAATCAAGCATGAACGCGCCCGAATAAGATATTAGAAGATATGGACATTACTTGTTATGCTCTTTCAGAAAATGAAGTTCAAATTAAGAAATTCTAAAAATAGATTTGTATCATGTTCACACATGCACACTTCGAAGAAGTAAGAAGGTTGAAGATGTTGAAGATTCAAGTGGTGAAATTAGTCTAATTTCAGACGTTAGAATGTGAATGTGCTTAGGGTCGTTATCAAAAAATTGTTAGCTAGAGCAAGGTAAATTATCTGTTTACTTGATGACTGATATTTTCAATGTCTATTTTTGTGTCAATAAAACATAGATCTAACGTTACACTGGGTTGAACTTGAGGCACTGCTACATATAGATCTATATATATTTATATTTAAATCAGGTAGTACTGATTGAGGTTAACTGTTCAATATTTTTGCGTAGATCTAACAAGTTACGTACGAGTACGAGCACTGTCACTAGATCTAACTTAGCTTGTCCTGGAAATCTTTCTTTGGTAAGTACACCTAGGCTTTAGTAAAATTTATGCCGTTTGCTTGGAAATTCTGCCGACAATGACTGGTAATCGTTGATATGCTCCTCCTTAGCCGTGATACCTTAACGTGATACCTATAGGCCCGAGACCATAGACTGCACAAACTCCCCGGACCATGCAGCTCCGCCGGCCGGACGGGGCAGCTTCAGCACCGGTGCGGCGTGTCTGTATGGCGACTACATAATCGGACCGTGCATTAATTTTCTTCCGAACTCTGAGCAATTTTCATTATAAACAAAGAACTTTCGCAAAATTGACCTACTTTACATAGAATCTAGGCCTACTATGAATGAACTGATTTTTTCTGTGTTCATATTGGCCTTCTTACATTAGACCCTATCTAGATTTTAGACCAAGGGCCAGGCCAAGCTAGGCCAGGGCCCAGGGCAGTGATTGTCAAGCAATAAAATTTGATTTTAAAGGTAATACAAAGTTTTGGTATGGGGTCATGAATTTGGTTCAAATGAACATATTGGAAGCATATGCGATCCTATAATATTCAGTGATCGTTGTCCTGGTTGAAATCGAGTCTAAAGACAAAAGTGATGAATTTGTAAATAATAAACTCTTTATGTTGTATAGCGCCCTCTCAAGGTCAAGATATTAATTTAGCTATAAAACAATGTTAGTTGACTAAAATCGACCGATTTGCTATTACCGTTTGGAATATAAATATCACGACTGCATATTCTGAAATGTTCATGGTAGCAGCTACCATCGTATGGCCGTAGGCGCTATTTGAAATTTATCAAAATTTACCGGGAGCACCAGTAAATTTTTATATTCAATTTTTCTCGAAAGCAGAAGTGTTTTAGAGGCTAATTTTTTTGGTGCTTATAATACATCCATAGGGGCATCCAAATATATCACAATTGTAAAGAATCACTATCCAGCCAATTTTCAAAATTTACCAAAACTTTGTAATACCTTTAAAATAGTAGGTCTATGAATGATCATAATAGACTCTCGAGTCTAGTTCATACTCGTAACTGGGTGCAGTTAACTCCAGGGAGCTCCGCCACCGAAGTCGTCGGCGGAGCTCCCTGGAGTTACGGGTGCAGCTTTGCAGTGAATGCAGAGACTAGGCCCTGGGCTGAGATTAGTGAGAGAGATTGTTCCAATCAGTGACAACTCTCATTTTGAAGAAGTGCCCTCTGATATTGACTTGAGTCTGTGTCATCGTATTATTAAGTCTCTTTTTTTTTAAGAAGAAAATTGTTGCAGATGTTGTTGTTGATTTAATAGCCATAGCCCATTGCTTGTCAGGTATCTAGCCAGTGGCATGGCAGTGGCTTGCGAAAAATACAAAAAGTAAAACGTTATTTTTAAAATTTAGATTTCTAACAGCATGAACGGTTTCAGTTAAGTTGTCCATCGTATGTGTCTACATAGTAAATATATGGCTATCATGGGGTTGCATAAGACAATTCCATAGAATGATAAATTTCAATTTTTGTCCTTGCAAAAGACGATCTTGATTGTTATTTTGATTTTGGCTTCCAACTGCATTGATCCATCAATGTAGTTTTTACATTTTGCATCATCTCTAAAATAAGAAAAGCTTTTTTTTTTTTTTTTTCCTGTCATGTTTTACTAGATTCCACCAGAATGCAGTTGAAAAATTGACACCTATGCTATATAACCTGGCTGTGAAGACCTAACTTAATCTGGAGGAATGGAGAGTTCTGGAAAGAGGGCCAACACCCCAAAATCGGAAAAGAAGAGGAAGAGGCCTGCTTCCATTTCTCCAAGAAGAGGGAAGAAAAGACTCTCACTGTCAGAAGTAAGAAAGCATGTGAACTCTCCACAGCAAGCAAAAAGGAGTGATCCAAGCACGTCTTGTGCAAACCTGCCTCGTTCCTTAGAGTCATTCTTTGCAAAGGCTAAGCCTCCTCAGTACACAGAATGTCCAGTGTGCTCTGAGCAGGTCAAACTGTCTGAGATCAACAGACATCTGGATTCTGGATGTCTGTCCCAACAAGAGAGTCCCACCAAAGCAGAGCATATGAAACAGAGTGCAAGGAAAGTTGCAGATGTGAGAAACGATGTGAAGGATAAAAGGACAAGACTTCGACTGCAGGACAAGTTTGAATCAAGCCCTTTGTATCAGCCAAGCTCTTCAAGCCTATCTTCTGATGATAACCAAGAAAGTTCTGTCCGAGATCATGACTCAGGTTGTGGTAGATTATCATCAGGGAAACTCAATATGAAAAGGAGCAGGGTTAATGCCATTTCCAAGACTGAAGGTACTGGTCAGTCAAACCCCTCAGAGGACAGTATTGTTCAGTCGTCGTCCTCATCAAAAAAGCATGAGAAGCATGAGAAGCAGGACAGAAGGACTAAAGCCAGATCTCGGTTAAGCTTGAAGAAAATACGGGAGAGAAAAAGTGATTCAGATTCAACTTTTGACTCTGAAGTAGTGTGCAATGCAACCAAAGAAGAGGCTTCAAAAGCTGAAGATATATCTCGAGAAAAAAAAGTTACTTCACCCTACTTTAAACGTAAAAGTGTAGACAGACCCAATATCAGCTCACCAAAAAATGTTGACACTTCTAGTGTGCAATCAACAGGAATTTCTGCACAGGACCTGCAAAAATCATTGTCAACTTCTGCAGGAAGACCTGGTGGTGTTCCACCTCCAGTCCTATCTCGTAGGCATACTCCAACTCAAATCTATACTCCTGTTAGTCCTGCGTCCAAAGAGTCTTCTCTTTCCTCATCATTACAGCAAGGGTATTCTTCCACAAAGGGTTTGTCCAGTGCTTCAGCAACATCTCCTAACACACCCACAGACAGCAACAGAGGGTATGCAAAGGCTCAAAGAACTCATGTGAGAACTAAATTATTCTGCAACCAAGCGAAAACCAAAGATGAACCAGTGTCATCATTAACAAGTAGGCCTAGTGTTATGCTATCAAAGAGACATTTGTCTGGAGATGCTGCAAGTGTCTCTTCAAGTACTAGTCCATCAAGTGATATCGCAGAAGATACATCATTATCCAGTAGCCCTGGTCCAAGCTCAACACTGCCTCTCATGCCTCCCATGCCTACCTCACATACCTCAGCTACCAGTTCATACAACTCACCTTCAAAGTCCAATTCTATTATGAATAATCAGGGGTCATCACTATCATCATCAAAAGGGAAAAGTGCATTTGAGTCTCCTGTAAAAACTTCCCTTTTGTTAACAACAACACCCAAGAAAGGCCCATCCTACACTTCGCCAGCAAAGTCTGGTTCATCGGCAACGTCGCCTGCAAGGTCAGACACCCTTGGATCTCCGCACAAGCCAAAAGAACCTTACTACATAGTGAACTTCAAGCTGATCTTGAATGCTGTCCTGAAGAATGAGTTTGATTCTCACCTCTTCGATGAGGAAGACCATGCCCAGGTGACAAAGTTCAACAGTCTCTCAAGTGAGTTCCTCTTTTGATTCAATTGTGACCAAATTAATAGGAGAGCCTAAAATTATTATTTTGAAATGAAAATCAGGCATGTATATATCATTCTGTGTGCGATGTTCGTTGCTTTGTCTGATACTATGATTTATAAAAAACCAGCACCTTTTGCTTAAATATTTGGTTATTCAGTACTGGGACTTTGTAGATTATGGTAATATTCCAGGATTGTAGAGATTGTTAGGGTGTTTGTTTTACATGCCAAATCAGGCCTGTATTGTGGTAAAGGTAAAAACAAAGGAGATTTCAATCAACTACATTGCCCTTTATTTTCAATTTAGAATAACCTTCACAATTTGTATCATACACCATCAATTGTTAGGAAACTGTTTTTAATTTTTGCATTGCATTTTAAATTATTCTTTTGCTTTTTTGTTTACAACTGATTCTTATTTTATTTTTGTTTACAAAGGTCCTGCACAACAACTGTATGTCCGACTATTCCAGAGGAAGTTCACATGGTTTCGAACTGCCAAAGTTGAATATCCTAGGATCGCATTGAATTTAAAACCTCTCTTCACTGAGATGATAGATGCAGGTTTGATGATAACAGGTGAGTTTGTGAGAGATACATCTGTTATATTCACAGATGTAGTCCCTCATGTGCAGATAGATGTAGACAATAAATTCTTAAATATGAGTGACTAATTTTTGTGTTCATTGTTGTTTACTTTGAAAGTAAAAAAAGGATGTTGCTTCTGTGTAGAAAAGGATGTTACATCATGTCTAAACAGCTGCACTGCTAAAGCCAGGGTAATTATGCTGCATTATTGTAGAGCGCTTAGAGACTTCTGACAAAGTAAGTGTTAGGCGCCATATAAGCACTGTAATTATTATTAAATATTTGTCACTTTTGCAGACCCTCTTTCAAATGAATTGTCCAAACTTCTGAACATTCAAACTTTTTGTCACTAACATTCCATTTCAAACTGAAACTATTTCACCCTGATAATGAGTCTGGTTGACCTCCTTTCATTTCTAGAGAGTTCATTGGATGAACTAGCTGTCACACTCAAACTGCTGATGGCCCCTGACCTCAAACAATTGGCCAAGGATTTCAAGGTTGCAGGGAGTGGTCAGAAAAGTGATCTGGTAGAGGCCATCATAAAATACTCCTCAAGACAGCGATCCTTCTTTTCGGCCAACATGGATAAGATAGTAATGAAGAAGTAGGTATTATGCTTCCATCTCCATCCATTCATCTAAACATGGATAAGATAGTAATGAAGAAGTAGGTATTATGCTTCCATCCTTTCATCTGAACACCATCGCAAAACCACCTCAAGGAATCTTTCACATATCTCATTCTTTTTGATAAAAATCTAGGTATTCTAGGCATTGTAGAACACCTGTTATCAGGAATTGACTGCATTTGAATTTAATGGTAGAGGTAAAGCTTATGAGTTTTTTAAATGGTGGTACGGTGCAGTTGACCCATGAAATGAAAAGTCTCTTGCGCCTTCTGTAGAATGGTAGAATGTTTGCATGTACTTTGAATTATCAGTTCTGAAAAGAAGCACAATAACTGTGGTCCCTCTGCAAGGGTACTCTCCTATTTTGTTAAAAAATTATAAGATACATAAAGGCTATGTAGTGTGCAATGTTTGAACAAATAAAGAATATAGATAACGCTTAAATGCTTTGTGGGGCTCATTTTTCTGCTCATGCGCACATTTTGTTTCTCTGTGCCAGTAGATGTATCTTTCTTTCTCTAAATTATTTGTTTGCACATCATCTTCTTCTATATCCCTATTTTGACAGAGCCAAGAAACTTCTGGGCAATTGTGTGAAGCTGATCAAGGAGCCTCGTGTAGTGTTCAACAGGATTATCATGCTCTTCTCATTAGTGAGGCAGGATCTTATAGACGAAGAGAAAGGAAGTTCTGGTCAGTCTGCATTGTAAGTAAGGGCCGTACAGAGGGATTTAACAATAAGTGTTAGCTCCATGCACCAATGTAACAGGTTGTGTAAGAAACAGTGTCATGACTTATGGCTATCACTACTTCTTTGTGCCTTATGTATAGACAGCGTTAGAGAACTTTGTCTATGTTTACTGTCATGGAACACTTAACACTAAATCAAACTGTCCTTCCATTAAAGCAGCTTTACACAGTAAGATGGTTGTTTAAGGAATGGGTAGTCACTAAACCTGCTTTTAGACAGAGCTAGATCCCTATTGATGATTGTGATGATCAATATTATTGTATTAAAGCTTCTAGATGGATGTAAAAGCAAATCAGATGCTGTTATATCCTAGTAGTGATATTCTATGTCCCCATAGCCATAAATGCTATTTCGATTATTAGGTGTATCATTAACTTTTTGAAGTAGTCAGTTTGATAATTTCATCCAGACATGGTATAGTCCAGGATGTAGTGCTTGATATTCGCCCTCGTGTCAGCCCAATGGTGAAGGGCACAGCTGTGCAAGTGATTTATTCCATTGAACTTCTTAGAGAAGGGTCCACTATCAATTTTGGCTCAAGCTTGAATCTTGTAGATCTGATTATCTTCTTTCTGTCTTTCCCACTTTTCAGACAAACAGAACTCCTGGTTAACATGGGTCGAATGAGCTACCCTGTATACACAGTCTTCAGAACCAGGAGTTTCTTTGCCTCCAGAGAAGATTTGCTAAGGTGAGTATCAGGAATCAGGGGTAGACTGAGACTGAGAGTTAGTCTGGGACTCTAGCTTAATGAATCAACCTTGAATCACAAATCAACCATCCTTTCTAATAATAGTCGATAGTAACAACTCCTGAAACTATCACTACCTGACTCTATTTACTACTACAAATTGTCTCTGCCAAGAATCAAGTCACCAGCCTCTGTTTCTTCATGTATTATGTCGGTAAAGAACATTCCACTATTGCACATAAGTAATTAAGTTTTGATTTGCCTATCCTACTTTGAATAAATGAATAATTCTAACAATGAATTTAAACATATTGTCTAATTTCTTAGACAAAAAGCATTTATTGTATGGAATACTAATATGACAATAATTTACATTATCATCACTCTCAAGGAAATTTAGTAACAATTGCTCCATTTTTTATTAGATTTATCTTATTTTTCTCCCTCTTAAGGTACGAAGTTGCCATGCAGTATGAAAATGATATTGCGGATGCCCTTGGAATCAATGACTTTGAGCTGGCTGACAGACTGCAGTCAACAGCTATGGTGACCTACGAGGAACTGGTCAAAGATCAACAAATCCTCAAGTAAGATTGGTTACAAATTATTCAAGTCATTTTCTTAAAAGGAGTGATGATGTGTTCTCTGGAGTGATGATATATACTCTGCTTTTAGTATACTATCATTTTTCTAGTTGGAACAACCTGTACTTGTGTGTTTTAACAAGTCCAAATGATAGATCAGCTCAAATATAGGCTTTAATATTCTAAATTCCCATTAACCTACAATGACTTATGCGGTTAATTTCAAACTTCAACTACTGATTTTTGTTGGTACTTGTAGGTGCTTTATATAAAATTTAATATGAAATTGATTGTAGGTTAGTTCTCTCCGTAAAATTTCAGAATGTCATGATACTGACGGATATTTTCACTCAAAATTACATTTAAAATCTTTTAATCGATGCAGACATGATGAGTCTATGCCAGAGTTTCTTCGCTGCTACAGCGCTTGCTGGGTGTACACACATGTTGGTTACCAGGGTGTAGAGATCAGACAGAAGCAGCGAAGATATGAAGAAGCTGTGACGCTTCTCCAAGCCCTCCTGAAACAGAAGGTCTACTGCCCTGACAGGAGAGGAGGATGGTATGACAGGCTAGCCCTCAATCTGGATCAACACTGCAAGAAACAACATCAGGTATAGAATGGGCTTATCAAGGTTTATGAAGATAACGTAGAATATTACACACTCGGTTAGAATTCATTTCAGTGTAGCATGGATATATAATAAATCATAACTTAATGCTTATAGAGAGCAATATCTTATCATGAATTCGGACATAGCATACAGCATTCATTTATTTTGTTCAAATTTGGAACTAAAAATATAAAGCATGTCGATTAGCGTTGTAGGCAGTTAATGAATATATGAGTTAATAGTATTTATGTGATCTAGGAAAAGACCACTAGCTTTCAGTGAATGAATTTGCTTGGCATAATATGTTTCAAAAGAGGATGGGGACTCCTTAAAAGGACTGTCGATAAACTTTCTCTTTTGAGTGTGTATCCTCAAAAAAGGACTGTTGGTAGTCCTGAGAAGGACTGTTGGTAATCTTTCTTGAGCTTATAGTTCTAAAAAGAACTTTAGCGCTGGTAGGAGGGGCTCAACTTCAAATTTCAATTTGAATTCAATTTTTGTTGAAATTTTTGTTTTAAACAAAAATGCTATGGATATTAGAAATACAGTTTACCAGTACTAGAAATTTGTTCATATCAGTGGAAGTAGTAAAAGATTATTTAGTGTACATGAATCCATTTGATGCTCTAAAGTTTGATTCATGGAAGGATTGCTTCATCTAATACATTCTCAGAGTGGCATATTGAATACTATACTTGTATTCATTTTACATTCTCAGAGTGACATATTGAATACTATACTTGTATTCATCTTACATTCTCAGAGTGACATATTGAATACTATACTTGTATTCATCTTACATTCTCAGAGTGACATATTGAATACTATACTTGTATTCATCTTACATTCTCAGAGTAACATATATTGAATACTATTTCATTTCATTTTCATTTCATTTCATTTATTCAACCAGTATAAAAACAATTTACAATGAAAATACAATATACAATATACAATATAATGGTTAGGACCCCTAAGAAGCAGAAATCTGCTTGTAATCGGGGCCCTGCAAACAAACAATAACAAGATAATGCACATAAATTAACAATACAAAGTAAAGGACTTAAGTAATACAAGTACGCACCCGTACATGAACACACACACGCACGTTCATAAAGAAGGTTACAGAGAAAGAATATAAGGAAGCGAAAATAGGGCAGAAAGAGATAAAAGTAGAAAAAAGATGGGAAAGAGAAGTACCTACTCAACCATGGATTGAAAAATACTTTTTTTATACATTGATTTAAATCTGGTAATTGTAGAACTGGATCTTAGGTCATAATTCAAGGAATTCCACTCCCGTACCCCAACAAATGATATAGAATTATACAGTGAAGTTGAACGACAGAGTGGGTGATGTAAATTTAGACGTTGACGAGTCGGGTAATTGTGAATAGAAGAATTTGTTTGGAACATATTATTAAAAACAGATGGTAACAGGTTTTTGTCTCGCCTGCGTAGCAAAAAGCGAGACATAGGCGCCGCTTTTCCGGTGACGGCGGCGGCGACGGCGACGGCGGCGGCGGCGACGGTGGCGGCGGCGACGGCGACGGCGTCAACATCAAAAACTTAACCTAAGGTTAAGTTTTTGAATTTTTGATATAATTTTTAAAGTATAGGTTCTTAGTCAATGAAACTTGGATTATAGGGTAATCAAGTATCCCCAATCATGTGAGTAGAATTTCAGATCACAAAGTCAAGGTCAAAGGTCATTTCAGGTCAACAGACTTGGACTATGTTGTAGCATCATCATCGAAAACTTAACCTAAGGTTAAGTTTTTGAATTTTTGATATAATTTTTAAAGTATAAGTTCTGAGTCAATGAAACTTGGACTATAGGGTAATCAAGTATCCCCAATCATGTGAGTAGAATTTCAGATCACAAAGTCAAGGTCAAAGGTCATTTCAGGTCAACAGACTTGGACTATGTTGTGGCATCATCATCAAGATTTTCAAAATGCTTCCTTATTTTTCAACCGATTTTGATTCTGATTGTTTCATATGATAGGGCTAGGAGGGGGATTTAAAACTTGTACACAGAATCGTGAAATTCATTATCTATGCTAATTTATGCAAATTTATTTGAAATCACAAAAAATGCTTCTTCTCCTTCATTTCTCGACCGATTTTGATTTGGTTTGCTTTATCTGGTAGAGCTAACTTTGGTACACTAAACTTCTACACCGAATTTTGAAATTGTTCTCCATTAATTAATAATGGTAATTTATGCAAATTTTTTCCAAAAATAACAAAAATTGCTTCTTCTCCCTCATTTCTTGACCGATTTTGATTTGGTTTGCCTTATCTGGTAGAGCTAAATTTGGAACACTAAACTTCTACACAGAATTTTGAGATTTTACTCCCATTGATTAATTATGATAATAATGCAAATTTATTCCAAAAATAATTTAAAAATCACAAAAAATGCTTCTTCTCCTTCATATTTCGACCGATTTTGATTTGGTTTGCTTTATATCGTAGAGCTAACTTTGGTACACTAAAGGTCTACACAGAATTTTGAAATTGTTCTCCATTAATTAATTATGGTAATTTATGCAAATTTATTCCAAATATAACAAAAATTGCTTCTTCTCCCTCATTTCTTGACCGATTTTGATTTGGTTTGCCTTATCTGGTAGAGCTAAATTTGGAACACTAAACTTCTACACAGAATTTTGAGATTTTGCTCCATTGATTATTTATGGTACTTTATGCAAATGAAATGAAATTATGTCCCTTCCAGGGCATCACATTTTTATTTTTTGACCAGTTCAAAAGTGTACCACGATATTTGTTGTTGCGAGATGCGGATGAGCACTACAATGTACGTCATTGACGTTCTGGTTTATCATATTGAATTGCGTTATGCAGGCGAGACCGCCGAGAGCGTTTCCCTTGTTATGAAATTTAAACATAAATATACATGTATTAAGTTTGATCAAATCATATACAGGAATAATTTTCAGTTTAATAAATAATGGTAAACTTGGAGACATATAGTGACTATTTGTTATTAATCGAGCTGCACGTTTCTGTAACATATAAATCTTGAACAGTTTTGTTTTGTAAGTATTACCCCAAATGATATTGCAATAATTTAAGTGGGGAAGAAGTGTTGCATTGTAAATATTCATTAATATGTTCCTTGGGAGAAAATTCTTTAGTCTAGATAAGACACCAATACTTCTAGAAATTTTAGAACAAACATAATCAATATGACATTTCCAATCTAGAGTTTCTTCAATATTAGTACCTAAAAAAATAACACTTATTTCTCGTTCAATAGTTACATTCGCTATTTTAACAGGATTGGTGACATTTGGAACTTTCTTTTTCTTTGTGTGAAAAATTACATATTTAGTTTTTTCATAATTCAAAAATAATTTATTACATTTAAACCAATCATTCAATTTTATTAACTCTTCATTTAAAATAGAAACTAAGCGTGCTACATTAGAATGAGAATAATAAACAACCGTATCATCAGCAAATAATGAAAACATAAGTAATTTAGATGAACTGATTATATCATTAATATATATGATAAATAAAAGTGGCCCGAGAACCGATCCTTGCGGAACTCCAGTATTTACATCCATATAATCAGATTCGACACCATCGACCACCACATATTGTTTTCTATTATACAAATAATCAGAAAACCACTGATGAGGTATACCGCGTATACCGTAATGGTACAGTTTTTTAAGTAAAATATGGTGGTCGATGGTGTCAAATGCCTTAGATAGATCCATAAACAATCCATAACAAAACATTCCATTATTAATTTCATGTAGAATATTTTTAGTAAAATTCACAATACTCAGATCAGTGCTATGGTTTTTACGAAAACCAAACTGTTCTGAAATAAGAACATTATATTTCAGTAAATAATCATACAACCTTTTATGCATTACTTTTTCCAACAGTTTTGCAAAAACAGAAAGCAAGGATATGGGTCTATAATTTGCTATATTTTTAACATCATTCTTTTTGTATAAGGGTACAATTTTGGCAACTTTTAATTTATCTGGGACGATTCCACTATTCAAAGATTTATTAAATATGTCACACAATGGATTAACAAAATAATGAATACAATTTTTAACAACTTTAGGTGAAATGCAGTCAGGTCCACTTGACTTATCTATTTTTAACAGAGAAGACAGTTTGATAATTTCATGAATACTTGTTGATTTAACATAAAATGAATTTAAATTTGGGTTAACAAGGTATTTATCATAAGAGTAATTAGGTGTTTGAATCGATTTTGATAGTTGTTTACCTATGTCAATAAAAAATGTATTAAACTCTTTTGCAATATCTTTCCTACTACTCATTTTTATATTTCCGTGATACATATTTTGAGGTAGTTTATTCTGTTTCTTTTTACCAAGTATCATATTGATCTGCGACCATGTTTTTTTCATATCATTCTTTAAGTTATAAAACAAAGACTCGTAATATTTCCTCTTTGACGCTCTTATGATATTTGTTAATTTATTTTTATAATCTAAATATTTTCTTTTATGATTGACACTAGGTCTTTTTAAGCTATTTTCATATAATCTATGTTTACGTTTCACTGAATTCAATATTACTTGCGTAATCCAAGGTTTCCGTGAATTACCATTGAGTTGTTTGACTAATTGAATAGGAAAACAGTTATTATAATTGGAATAGAATTTTGTAAAGAAAATATCATAAGAGTCATTTGCACTTTCACAAGTATAGACTTCTGACCAATCAATGGATGATAAAATTTCTTTAAACATTGACATTGATGAATCATTAATAATGCGTCTTTTTATGTATTTATTACCATTCTTTACAATTCTTTCACTTGCAATTGAAAATACTGGAAAATGATCAGATAGATAACTATAAATGAGTCCTGTATATTTTTCTTCCTGTATGGTATTTGTAAATATGTTATCTATCAAGGATGCTTTATTTTCAGTAATGCGAGTTGGCTTTGTTATTAAGGGAAGTAAATTAAAAGAAAGCATCATATCTAAAAAGTCATTTGTTTTATTATGGATACCATAATTAAGCAAGTTTACGTTAAAGTCCCCTAAAATATATAAGTCTTTCTTCTCACTTTCCAGTATTTCAAGAACACTTTGTATTTTCTCATTAAAACAAGATATGTCAGAATCTGGTGGACGATAAACGCAACCAACAACTATAGGTTTAGGTTTCTTACTGATTTCAACAAGTATAGTTTCATAATTGCATTCAGAATAAGTAAATTCGGGTAGTAATTTGTAATTGAGATTATTTTTCAAATAAAGTGCAACTCCGCCACCAGATTTTGAGGGTCTACACTTAGAAACAAGAAAATATCCGTCTAGGTTATACATATTAATATTTGTAGCAGAATTGAACCAAGTTTCAGTTATGGCAATGACATCAAATTCAAATTGAAGAGATGACAGAACAATCTGTAATTCATCAAAATTCTTCTTTAGGCTTCTAGCATTCAAATGGAGAAGTGACAGTTTAGAATTCAATTGACTAAATTTTAGACTAAATTCTTCACAAAATGTGTATTGACATGAATTTTTAAGTTCAAGATCTGAATCAAAAAGGCTATGCACATCATATTTATTCATACAAAATGGGTTTAATTTCAATTTTAATAACTTGTCAATATCAATTCTCCTATTTAAATGGAAAAAGTCGTACATAGTCCAATAAAATTCATTATCATCATCTATATGGTTGAATGGAAAAATATTAGAAGTACATTGAGTGCATAACCATGACTGAGTTGGAAAGAAGGAAGAAGAGATACCACAATGAACACATACACTCATTCGCACATTCACAAATTAACTTTCAATAAGTAGTTAATAAAACATAAATACAGTAAAAATAACGAAGATAATTACAAAAAGATCTGTAATTAATCAAAGGGCATAGGCATAAAATATAAAACTAGATGGAATTCGACTGCGCGCAGTCGAAAATGATGCCTCCGTCATAGAGCAATTTTACAAACCAAAACAGAAGAAATTTTTCAAATTCAAGTTCATTTGTAATCCATTAACAGGTTCTCAGAATATTGTGATTACAAGCAATTTCTCATATACATATATGACCCTTTGAACTTTGACCTCATGACCCTAAAATATACTCAGTACATTGGCTCTGCAAGATGTCCTGAGTTAAATAGTAATCCATCTGTCAGTTCTAATGAGAATGCGTTCACAAGCTATTTTTGCATACATAATGAGCCCATGACCTTTGACCTCATGACCCAAGAATCTACTCAGTTCATTGGCTCTGCAAGATTCATACATGACCATAGTTCGGCAGGAATCCATCAATCTGTTCTTGAGATAACGCGATCACGAGCTGTTTTTGCATATATAATGAGCCCTGTGACCTTTGACCTTTGACCTCGTGACCCCAAACTCTAATCAGTTCATTGGCTCTGCGAGATAAATACATGACCAAAGTTTGGCAGGGATCCATCAATCGGGTCTTCAGATAACGCGATCACGAGCTGTTTTTGCATACATAATGAGCCCTTTGACCTTTGACCTCGTGACCCCAAAATCTAATCAGTTCATCGGCTCTGCAAGATACATACATGACCAAAGTTTGGCAGGAATCCATCAATCGGTTCTTCAGATAACGCGATCACGAGAACGGGACGTACGGACGTACGGACGGACGTACGTACGGACGGACGTACGGACGGACGGACAACCCGAAAACATAATGCCTCCGGCTACTTCGTAACGGAGGCATAAAAATATCATATTTGCATGTAGTCAGTTCAATGTATTTCAGTTTTCACAAGTTTGCCAGTTCACTCACGGAATGTATTATCTTTCTTGTCGTCTTCCCATTGGTAGCTTTGGTCAATACAATTATCCTTCCATCTGATGACCATGCGGCATTCAGCCTATTGTTCTGTTCAACCTCCTTTTTCGCTTCCTTCAACAGATGTCTATTTGCTGCTGTCAGGTCCTCCTCAACCCCCTTTCTTTTTCCTTTCAGCAGTTTGCGATTCCTGATCATGAGATTGCGGGCGCGATAAGAGGTAAATTTCACTATGATGGGTCTTGGTGGGAGTGACTTGCTGTCTTTTCCTCTCGTAGGTTGATGCGAAAGACCTACTCGATGCGAACGATCGATGTCCTCAGCTCTCAGATTGAGTTGGAGATCGTTGATGGCGAGGTCAAGCGTCAAGGCATCGGTATTCTCATGGGACTGCTCTGGGATTCCATAGAGTCTTACACAGTTTCTGCGTGAGTATTGCTCTGCATCATTCAGTCCTTGATGAAGTGCACGGATGTCTCCGATGATGCGTGACTGTTTCTCCTGGAGATGATCTATGATGGCTGCCTTTTCCCTGACATCGTTTTCTAGCTTGAATATATTGCCCTCGGCCTTCTCCAGCTTGTCCCGAAGCTCCGTCATCTGCTTCATAATTGCATCAGTTAGCGATGCCTGGAACAGGTCCCGAAACTCAAGACTTCTGAAGTAGTCCTTAACTTCCTCGCCGATCAGGTCACAATGATCAGTAGGGTATACATCAGAAGAAGCAGCAGCCATGATTCTCTCAGATTTCTTCCCCTTAGGTGGCATGGCTCTTGATACTTCAGCTTATGGAATAAAGCTAGAAGTCAATGGACGGGACACTTACTTTCAATAGGGTTATTCAACCCAAGCACCTTAGCTTGAATAGAGCTCAGAGTCTTTGGTGTCTGTATAAGCTGATATCAATGGGTGATTAGTCACAAAATAAGCTCTCAAAAGGTTGTTAAAGAAGATTTTCCAGGCGCATATAGTGTACTGGTTAGCAAGATAAGCAAACTTAACAACCATACAAGTGAACATATGGGACCAGTTGTGAAGATAGGAGTCCAATACCAAGATAAGTCCTCCAGGAGAAACAGTTCATTTTACAGTAAATACTACAATTACTGCATGTTTTCTGCCCTATAAATTAATCCACAAGGCTAGGTACACATGTCCATCAGCATTAAAAAGTTCATAATGCTCAAAAAGTCACAAAAATGCATCAAATTACTTGCCATACAAGATCAGGTACGTCTCCACAAAATGCTACAATATCTCTGTCTCTATACTTGTATTCATCTTACATTCTCAAAGTAACATATTGAATACTATACTTGTATTCATCTTACATTCTCAGAGTAACATATTGAATACTATACTTGTATTCATCTTACATTCTCAGAGTGGCATATTGAATACTATACTTGTATTCATCTTACATTCTCAAAGTAACATATTGAATACTATACTTGTATTCATCTTACATTCTCAGAGTAACATATTGAATACTATACTTGTATTCATCTTACATTCTCAGAGTGACATATTGAATACTATACTTGTATTCATCTTACATTCTCAGAGTGACATATTGAATACTATACTTGTATTCATCTTACATTCTCAGAGTAACATATTGAATACTACCGTATACTAAGTATTCATCTTACATTCTCAGAGTGACATATTGAATACTATACTAAGTATTCATCTTACATTCTCAGAGTAACATATTGAATACTATACTTGTATTCATCTTATATTCTCAGAGTAACATATTGAATACTAAACTAAGTATTCATCTTACATTCTCAGAGTAACATATTGAATACTATACTTGCATTCATCTTACATTCTCAGAGTTACATATTGAATACTAAACTAAGTATTCATCTTACATTCTCAGAGTAACATATTGAATACTATACTTGCATTCATCTTACATTATCAGAGTAACATATTGAATACTATACTTGTATTTCAGGCCTTGGATTGCATCAAAGAAGGCATGGCTGATCCCAAAGTAAGGGTAGGACACAGATTGGCTTTACAGCTCAGAGCCCAGAAGATACTCAAGTCAAATAAGAACAAACTTGAAGAAAGAGCAAATGAATTTCAGTTTGATGATGTCTTGGAAAACCCCAAGGTAATCCTTCAACCTAATGATTTCTTTATTTCAATTTCAATTCAATTCTTGGTTTTATGTATATGTTTGTTGAAATAGCACAGTCGACATACAGAGCCAGGGGATTGTAAAGAGCTCCCAAGTATAGTATACATATCTAAACTGTTCAAGATTTTAAGAAAAAATAGCTAATGAGAAGATCCCCTATGAGAAAATCCCCTATCCTGCTTGTCAAAAGATGAAGATATACTGCTGTTAACCCATTGTGTATGGAACCAAGTGGCTCCTGTATGAAAGGATGTGGGAATGAGTATTAATACTGGTTGTGAAGTGGAATAATATGAGGGGAATATAGTGATATTAATCTCTCTCTTGAAATTAGAATATTGTGAAGTATTTGGCATCTCCTGTGTCTGGGAGGGGAAAGTGAACTGAATCACTGTACACTTGGGTCTCTCCTCCTGATATAACCAATTGGGAATGTGCAGGTGGACCACTACACTGGGGTTTCCCACTACACTGGGGTTTCACTACACTGGGGTTTCTCCCTACTCTTATATGAACAGTGATGTAGGTACTAAGGTGGTGACTCTCCTCTACATTCAGCCTCTGTTTAATGTCCTATCCGAGGGATGGAGTGTTTTTTCACTGTAACCTAGCCTGCATCTATGAAACGGGAGGGTCATGTTAACACAATGCAGGCGTCAGTCATCCATCTGTGTTTAGATTCAAACCAACAATCTTCTGTTTGACAGGTAGGCATTTTACCGACCAAGTCAACTCGCCTCCTCGATTGTGATTGGATATGTAGAATTTATTTTATTTATCAGTTCTCCTCATTGATGCCCTGTATCTTGTCTTCTGTAAGTAACCATTAAGGGTACAGTACTCCTTATTGATGCCCTGTGTCTTGTCTCTTGTAGGTAACCATTAAGGGTACAGTACTCCCCCATCATGGACCTGGTGTAAGGAACACCTTCATTAGCTCCTACCAGGGAACATCAGAAGCAGATGAAGGCATCGTCGTATGTAGTGTGGAGCAGGTAGCTCTGGAGCACTACAAGCAGCAAGGATACACCGAGGGTAGGGCCCCCTATCAAGTATTGCATTGAACTTTACCATAATGTGAATTTTTGAAGAGCTTTACCGTAACTTTGTATATGCTACACAAATAATATCACTGTGCTACATTGTATGAAATATACCAAAGGCTTCACAAATATTTTAACTTTTTCCAGTGCAAGATTTATGTTGACTGGTGTTTAAAGCATTGTCATGGAGCTAATTAAGAGCAGAAATGGGTAATTTTGCAAAGCCATTGTGTTGCACAAAGCAATCCTTCCGTCAAGTGGTAACTACTATTTTGTGCAAAATTGCACAGAGGCAAAGAAAGCAATTGATGTGTTCTAAGAAATCATAGTAAAAATGATAGTTCTTATCATTTAATCTTTAAGTCCCATTTGCATCCCCACATCCCTATTCCTTTAGGAGGGGAGAATGAAATCATAACTAAGTTAAATGATTATTATTTATTTGGCATTTCAAAGATCATACAGTGAAGACAAGAGGTCTACAGAAATCAATATGATAACAACTTGAATACAGTGTTAACTGATTGCATTTGGCAAAGGTTAAATGAAGTGGTCAATAAAGAATGATTATTTAGCCCTTCCATATATATTGCAAGTGATCACAGTTCTGAAGGAAACACCTGTACCTCAGTAGCAATTATAAAAGTCTTGTACTTGCAGGTACACATGGAGAAGGGACTACCTATAGCACTCTTATCTTCATTATCTTTTGGGAAATCGTCTTCCATCCTAACATACCAGATGTCTTCTGCTATCCATATCAGGTAATTTGTGTTAGATTCATAACTTTTTATTCATTGACAATAGTAATGAGAGAAATGATATTAGTAATAACGATCATTGGGCTGATGTGTAATGGTCATGTCCATTATTGTATTTAATGCACCACAATTTTCACTTGATGCCATTAGCAAAAGTGCAAAGAAAATTCCCAATGTTGGCTCTGTCATTTTAATTTTTCTTGATATTTAATAGTGTTTAGGAAAAATCATGAGCAGATTATACAATGGGAAATCATTCTAGATGCAAAACTAAATACTAATTTGGATAACAATGAGACCAATTGATTTCCTAGATTCTGGGCAAACTGGATTTCCTAGATTCTGTTTCCCCCCTGCAGACACAACCATTAGACTTGAGGACAGATCACTTCTATACGAACCGTAGCGATGCCATACAGAAGAAGCTAGAGGAGTTACGTGAAGCAGATACAGAAGAGCTAGCTACCATGCTGCAGACTAATTGGTTAGAGTATGAGGGAGACATGTGTGTAGGTGTCAGCTGGGAGATCTTCAGGGACCTGGACCATGCCAAGGTACCTATGTCCTTTAGAAAGTGGATAATACAATCTATGGAAAATATAAGGACCAATAAACATGATATGTGACCCGGCACCACAAAACCACCAAAAAGTCGCAAAAAATTATTTTCCTGATTTCATCTGATTATGAAAGAAGAAGTTCTCCTCATTAAAATGGTATATTACTTGTCCAAATTGAAGCTTTCTAACCCTTTCAATTTAGTGAATGAAAAGAGCTGGTGAGGGAGGTTACTGGTATTAAATTGTGAGAAAGAGAGCTTTAAAGTTTGGGGCTATTCAAGCATGCGGAGCAAGCAAACCACAGGGAAATCAATAGAAGGGTGAATCAAAAGGCCATAGCAACCACTATGAAGAGATTTTCAGATTAGGCTGAAATTTGGCCTGATGATCAAACATAGTCTGTTCATTATGTTTCTGAGGTTTCAATGTGTGGACTTAAGTCTTTCAAAAGTTATTATGTTGTAAATGTATATAGTTGTAATTGGACAGATTAAGTGAACTGCAACATAGTGCCGAGACACCTGCACTAGACAATAGGGACTTTTCGATTTGCACTTTCATAAGTGGACTGCGACGTATGCGGTCATTTTTAAGCAGGGTTGACGAGGCACGCTGACTGTTGTTCGTTACCGTTTCGATGTTACACAACTACGACGCTCGCTTAGTGAGCGCGAAACGCGATCAAATAGCTAAAGATATAACACCAAATTCGGTGCATGGCACTGTTCTAAAAAATTATGCTGCAGCAGATTAACGTTGCATGAATAAAATGTGTTCATTTTATGAATTATTCTGCTTGGTGAGCGCGAAATTCGATCGAAAAGCTAAAGATTCATCACACCAAATTCGGTGCATGGGACTGATCTCGAAAATTATGCTGCAACAGATTGGCGATGCGCAAACAAAATGTGTTCATTTCATGAATTGTTCTGCAACAATTTTGATTTAAGAGAAATTACAGACATGAAAATGTGTTAATTTAAGAGAATTCACGCTTCCACCACTCTCCGGTTCTAGAATTAGGTCAATTGGGTCCATTTTGTGACTTCAATTTGATGTGTCGTGCCTACAAAAGATTGCTTACGAACATGTATCGTCACAGTTTGCGAACGACGGCAAAACAAGGGCGAACGCGTTCGAAAATTCTGCTACGAACGATGAGCTCGTCGATGCGCATGCGCACTGCTTCAAAAGTGACCGCATACGTCGCAGTCCACTAGTGAACGTACAAATCGAAAAGTCCCTAATGCCTATTCATGGTGGACCCGGAGTCTTTTTGTTCCCCCTTACATAACACTGCTTGTCACCTATCTTGTTTTGTATACATCTGGGCAATTATTTGTAACCACATTATCAGGAATTCTCTCGTCGCTGTCTTGCCCGAAGTGTTCAGTAAGCAAAGCTGTAAGGTTGGCCTGATCCCCCGCAGCTAGCCCCCGCATCATCGCTTCGTTGACCGCGCGAGCTACCCGGGCATCTGCGTTGGTGCACCCCGGTACCATCCCACGGCTCTGCTCACGTACAAAACCTGGCATTGTAACGACGTTGTAGACTTTTTCGCAACTTGTCACTCTCAAATGTATAAAATATAATAATGTTCTTCGGTCTACTCTTGATCAACAAATTCTGGATATGTGATGTACAATCAAGCTACTCGAAGTCGTTAACGGAGAATATAAGACGAACGCAAATCTGGAACTCGGATGTGAAAGCGGATACAAAACAAAATGGCGCGCCGCACTGATTGCTATAACGGACCAATCACAGCCCGCGTAGCACGACCCGTTAGCAACGACCGACCATTTCCGGACTACGATAATTTCGCTCGGGAAAAGTGATCAAATTTTGGAAGAGACCGAAGGCTGTGCGAAAAAAACTGGTCTAGAAAAACCGTTTAAAACACATCTTCTACTATGTTTTAGACTTCCAAATTTTGATACTAGGTACAGAAAAGACCACTCTTTCAGAAAATGCAACAAAAAAAAAATCTATTTTTTTCACCTAAATTGACATTTTAGCTGATTACGGAGAATCGCTGGTTGCGACTTTTTGTTGGTTTTGTGGTGCCGGGTCACATATAGGAATTACATTGTACTTCAGACTTTAGGGTTAAGCAGTACATTCACACTGGTGTGTCTTTTTCATACTCGGGGTTTAGCAGTACATTCATTCACACTGGTGTGTCTTTTCATACTTCAGGGTTTGCTGCGCTGCATAGGAGGCAGGTTGCTTAGTGCCATAGCTGAGCGTATAATCACCAATCATCGTCACTGCAGAGCTGGTCGTCCTGATCTTACCATGTGGAACCCAGAGACTAAGAAATTCAAGGCAAGTGTTGACATGCATGGCCATCCTTTAAGGTGACAAACAAATGCAAACAATTACAAATTAGTTCATGGAGAACCACTTTGAAATCTATATCAGTCTTTGTGGGCTACCTACTCCTACATTGTAATAAACCTGTCAATTTGTGATTATCAAATTTCTATTTTATTCAAAACAATTTCTTATCATCAATGAAACTTGTAAATCTTATCTAAATATACACAATATTTATTTAGTTTTCAATATGTTTTAATATGCTATTGATGTAATTTTATGCCATGTATTTTTCACTTTGTAAACTGAACAATTTCAGCTATCAGCTGCATGTTTGATGATTTTTATCTCAATAAACCAATACAATACAAAAATGTTCACTACTTATTGTCACTGTAGAGGGGTTTGGTCCTTAACCCTTAAAATAAGACATTACATCTTAGTGTAGGCCCATATACTCATCTTTGTGTATACGGTTAGGAGATTAATCCATTGAAAATGAAGTCTGGAAAAGCTTTAGTTCATTTATTGAAAATGCAGGTTTTATTGAGACTAACTGTGTTCTGACAACATAAGCAAATGTGATGGGTCATGAAATTGAAGAAAACAAATTGTTTCAGCTTTAGATAAATATTGGTGTAGGATTTTCACCACTTTGATATTAAGCCATTTAGTCCATGACGATGTTTGAAAAGAGTTTTTTGCAGCCTGTATAAGTTATTAAAGAGACCATTCAATTCAAAGGTAATTTGGAAAAATGGGGACTTTTTTTAGCACATGATTTACAGGCACCACATTCATAGTAATTAATCTTATGCAAGGTCAAAGCCTTTGAGTTGAAAATCTAATGAACAGGTGATAGAGAATAATGCATAATATTAAGAACCCTACATTAGTTACAAACTATTCATTTGAAACTTGCAAATGTAGAGCTCTACAAATCAGACAGATATCATGCCTCAGCTAAATGAGCTCCAAGAATCTAAATTGTATTTCTTCCTCTGTCACAGTTCATGTCATAGTATCAAAATATGAGAACACAACTAGTTAAGGTTTTTGCAAATTTGTTTAACCCAAAGTTTTTTAAGGATATTCTGCCATTAGCCACCCAAATTACATTGCCTGTAGTTTTATTGAAAATGAAAAAGAGAAAAAATGTATTTGAATATTATTATAACTTTTTTGTTAATACTTTTTAAAATTTTAGTTGGTTGAAGTGAAAGGACCCGGTGATCGGCTGTCACAGAAGCAGATTCTCTGGATTGACTTCTTTCTTCGTCATGGGATAGAGGCTGAAGTTTGCCATGTAGAAGGTCTGTATTACCAATTTCCATATTGTGATTCTAATCCTTATGTAGGTCCTGTTTTCGTGTTCTCTATAAGAGATCATAAATTGTTCATCACATTTGTTTGGCTACAGTTTACCAGTTTTTCCTCTAATGGTATCATTGACATTTCCCAATTGAATACCTCCATTTGTTGGTATTATCATTTGGATATCCTTTGTTGGAAGCTTTACAAAGCCATTTGAAAGATTTGAATTTTTACATATGATTCATGCAATAAGTTCATGATACGATCTATTCGCACTCGGGCTGTATGCATCTATTGTACAAAGCTGTCAGGCTGAGTACAATAGGTGCATAAACAGACTCGACAGGAGCGAAAAGATCGGTTAATTGATGAATGAAAGCATGCCTGATTTTTGTATACAACGAACCTCCTAGTTCCTTGTTAGTTTATATAAAAAAATTCACTTCACGATTGTTTTGTGTCATCGCTGACAAATAAAGCACCAATTTAATAGGCTTACTTTAGCGCATACACAGAAATACTTGCACTTGCCTCTAGACACGTCAATGCCCAGCGCTATACACACACAGTATAAACGTATCGACCCCTACACACACTGCTGCGCATCATGTACTTAAAAACCATTGAATAGTACTAGAAATTATGCTTTTTCATGAAAAAATGTGTGTCTCAGTAAGTGAATCCCATATTATCACGTTTGACAAATAATTTTATTAGGATCTATTAAACTAACAGTGACTTGTATAAATGTGTATGTCTAGTCAAATGTCAGAAATTATTTTGATAACATTTTGTGTTCAGGGGTATACCTATTGTATATGTGCACTTTAAACAACATGCATGCACCATTAAATAATTTAGTTTTTTATTTCATTCTTATATTCTCATACTTTATCATGCATACAATTAATTTCCTTTCTTGAAGAAAATAATATTTCATAGTGTGAGCATTGAAATGATTGATTTCTAAACGTATTTTGGGGTGTTTTTCTTTGCTTCTTCCGCAGCTGTTGGAAGCAAGCGTTTGAAACGGAAAGTGTACGACAGCCAGAGCACCGCTGGAACATCAAGTCAAGAATCAGTTATCAGTTTGGAATGAGGGGAAGCAAGCGTTTGAAACGGAAAGTGTATGACAGCCAGAGCACCACTGGAGCATCAAGTCAAGAATCGGTTATCAGTTTGGAATGAGGGAACTTTTCAAGAGATCTCTGCACCTACCTGGCTTTTTTGTCCAACTAGGCAACTACCTACAGTACTGTAAGAAGTGAAAATATTATTTTAAAAGTTATTATGTTTCTTAAATGGAAGTCCTAGTCCTGGCGTAAGTTACAAGTTGAATGAAATCATATAACCTTTATTTTGCTACTCTGTGCAATATTTGTAGCAATGAATAAGACAGTAGTGACTACCTTGTACCAGTAGATAACGTTTTCATTTGTTACTTACTTCAATCTATAGATCAATAGCTTACTATCCAACTCTTTGTTTTGAAAGTGCCAGCTACCTCTTTCACACATTTCACTGTATGTATGATATAATTAATGATTATATTCTGTCCATATAAAGTTTATATCACATAAACAATGTCTCTATGCACTTTTAAAGAGCTTCAGGTGACAACATCGGTGCTTGCCCAGCTCCCTCTATATGGAAAACTTCCCAAATCGGTGCCTGTTGGTCCCCCATGAGCCTCTTTTTCTTATGTTAGTTGAGAGCTGAGTTAATGAGATATCCACCTGTCAGTGACCTCGCTGTGTGGTCTAATCCCTTCTGGCCCAGTAGTATTGACGGTCTTTAAGGAGGTGCTGAACCATTCAAGGAATTTATTCTTACAGGAACACTTCACCTCGATGTAGTCTGGACATTTTAGATTACCAAAGGATGTTTGTGCTGTCGCAGGGAGCAAATCAATCATTCATTATGTAAATTTTCAGAAACAGATCTTGAAGGTTAACTATTAAATATTTTAATGTAAACAAAATGGCTAAATTGGCGTGGCATATTTTTATGCGTCACATTTGAGGACACCTTTTTTCCGCCGGAAAAAAAATTGAAAGTCGGGGGGGGGGGGGGGGGGGAGGCGTCTTATACCAGGTACAAAAAAAATATGTCTCCCAGCTCAGTCATAACAAGGTGTGTTGACTCACCACTCAGAAACTAAAACAACACTACCTGTATGGCCGGATTTCTGTTTGGACTTAGAGGAAAATTTATCTGTCATCTTTCAAAAACGATATTGTTACTACTGGTATTATTTGTAAAAAAGATCACAAGCACAAATCGGCGCCTTCAACTCAGACTTTTTTGTTTGTTTTTGTTCCGACCCAAAAATAGGGGTGCGTCTTATACACAGAGATTTATGGTACTCTGTATATGGGTACCTGGTGGGAATAGATTCCTTGAATCTTTAAGCACTGTATCATGGTAGCTCAGCTAAAGCCAGTAATAATATAATTTTGTATAGTGCTCTATGAATGGATATATTTATATCATCATTATATTGTCATTATTAGTATGGCTCTGATTTTCATACATGTATAATCAAGAGTTATGTATGGCTTCAACATGTAAATGCATTCTATTTCTATCCCTTCTCTATCACTCCTCCCCTCCCCTTCCCCCTTTTCTCTCTCACTCTCTTTCTTTCTATTATGATTATGCCTTTGTGTCTTCTTTCCCCTTACATGTACAGTTTATTGTCATCTCTCTTTCTCTCTCTCCTTTTGTCATTGTCCTCGGCATAGCTACTTGAGAGCGATAGTTACGTCACCAGATGGTGCTTCTGATTGGTCAGGCTTTTCATGAAGCTCAGAAGTAATTCCCACCCAATAGAGTTTGTATGTGGAAGGGAACTATTAGGAGCTCCATTATTTAACCTATGACCCATCTAACGTACGTGTAGATGCACGTGTCACAACTGTCTCAATACGCTATGATGTTTCACCTATATTTATCAGACATTATCTATGTTGTACAGATCTATCATACTAATAAGGCAAGAGGAATCTTTGATTCAGTCTGTATTCACTTGATTTAATTTAATTTAAATCTCACAAATTTCCCAATATATAAAATCACACAAGCAGCAAAATTTACAAGACAGCACTTTGATTTGAAGATTATATACATAGTTGTAAAGAACTAGAGACATAAGCTGAAAAGCTATACACAATTTAGAACACACACACAGATTAATAATTGGAATGCGTCTTTGATATAAAAGAAAATACATGTAGTAATAGATAGACGAAAATAGAATATATATATTTTAGTAGAAAAGTCAAGGTGAATGATTCAGGTAATATAAATGCATGTAATATCAAGGTGAAAAACAGTACTAATTATTGATATAATATATACCTCAGAAATTGAAGTGTTAGTTGATGTATTCAAGGTTTCAGTACATTTATAAGTGACATAATGTATTATTATTGTTGTGAATTTACATGTCAATGGAAAACCATATCTGTAATCAGTTTGTTCAAAGCCAGAAGGGCGTTATCTCCATTTGACCGGTTAATGCCCTTCTGGCTCCAAACGGACAAAATATGCAAATTTCTTTATAGAAATATAGGTGCATTATTTACCAAAGTGAATGGAATCATTGTATTCATGATATATTTGGGCATTTACAAGAATTTGAATTTTCTTGTTTTTACATTATGTAAGTTCAAGTCTCTTAATTTCACACACATTTTTATTCTGTGTCCCAACAATTTATCAAGGTGTTAAAATGCAAGTTTATTATTGCCAGTATGGATGGATGTTGGCATTGAACTACTTAATAAGGACTTATACTGCTATATTTGATAATTGCCATTTTTATTTTGTTCTGAAATAAAGTAAGATCGTATACAATTATCCAGATTTGTATGGTTTGTGTACTTGTTGTGAGCTAGTGTAATGCCATTGATTCACCTAGTGCACTCTTAGACCTTAATCTCAACATTTAGTCGCTAAAAAACATTTCTTTGTTGCAGACACTCAATTAATATGGTGTTCTGTGATTTCGTTTCAATTGTTCTTGCAAACTTCCTTCTAAGAAATCATGAATCTTGTGTCATTCAGAATGACATATTTTGGTCACTTTGATATATAGCATAAATCAATTCCTACAATATAACTATGTTAGTTACTTCTAAATAGAGAATAGAAGAGAAAAAAGACTTCTTTGTTTTTAAATACTTTTTGTTAGAAAATTGAAAGACATTCTATGGAAAGTACATAACCATTACAATATAAATATTCAGCCATTCCTAATTCACATAAAACACACTAACTATAAAACCTTTGACACAGATGACATTCAACAATATTTGCGTATGAACATTTCTGTGAAAAATACATAATGTTTACAAATTATTTAAGCATTAGGATCATACGATCACAGCAAATAACAGGCAATTTAAGATAAATTAAAATGCCTGTTCTCTTTCTCATGGGTGCACTTTGCAAAAATGCCCCCCCCCCCCCCCCATATGCAAAAAAAAATCATGAAAACCTGACCTCACAAATTTGAGACCCATTGAAACTGCTTGTGTCTAAAGTCATTGCGTGACAATTATCAAATGGAATTGCTTGCAGTAAGGTGAAGCATATTAAATATTATCATGAATAATATCATATCTGCATGATCTGCAAAACAACTCCAATAAAAGATAAAGATTCACTTTTAAATTTGTTTCACCTTTGCAATATTTTGACAGGTTTCTCAATTAATACTTTGTCTTCCTATGAATAGTTATGCACACATTAACAAAATTAACATTTTCACAAACAGCTACGATAACATAATTCTAAAAATCACACATTTCAGTTCACATGCTCAATCAATTTGTGAATTATTCAAAATCAAACATTTATACAAATTTATCACTAGAGCAAAACATGGTAGTAGCATTACAACTGCACCATGCTGAGTATCTTACATCACATTGATTCTGAGGCAAGAAGATAATCAATCAATACAATTAAATACATGTACAATCTTTTCCCTGGAGAGAGTAAAGTACATCTTGAAACCATTTGAGTTCAATAGCACTGGCTTAAAGGCTACACTGCTCAGGCTCATCATCTTAGTACTGTGTAGTTCAATACATGATCATGATAGGTTACAAATCTATTCTAGAGTTATAAATAACTTTCAAAACTACATGTAGCAAAGAACCATTTAATATAATATGAAAGTTGCTGTCAAGCTCTATAAAAATGGAAGAAAACCTATTATCAAATATATTATTTGCTTACTGTTTTCATTACTATCTTTCAAAAAATTACTTTTCATGATTGATCTTCCATGGAATAAAAAATAAATTATCATAAATTATTAAAGCATTAAGTCATCTTCAAATAGACTTCTTCTTTTTTCTTCTATATTATCAAAAATTAATTGGCAGTTCTGTTACATCTGTCACTTGGCAGCATTTCTATTGCAAATGAATACAATATAAAGTCTGTAGTTAGGTACACTTGATTATGAATCACCTGAATGTAGTACTATAGGAAATTTATATAGTCATTTTATTTAAAGGAAAAGATCATAAATGAGTATCAGCAATGTTGATCCTTCTCATCTGATAATGATCTTCGCTGTCGGGTGATACTCTCAATACCGGCGAGATTTCATCTTGCTCCTTCCACGACTGATGCGGCGGAGGTGCGCTGGAAGCTCTCGATTGGAGTCTCTCCTGCTGTGAATCAGCCAGCTGATAGGCCCCGCCCGTCTTCAGCGCAAAGATGAGATCATCAAAGTCCTGCGACTCTGTGTCATCGTCCTGCTCCATGATGACTGGAGCTGGGGGTGGGGGAGGGACGGGTGGAGAGGGATGGAGGCGGAGCTGGGGGAGGGGTGGGGCAGCAGTTGGGAGAGCATCTTGGAAGGGGGTAGGAGCATAGAGGTTGCTACCTTGGATGGATGGAGTCTTGGTATTGAGGATGCTGTGGTGACTGCGTACAGATTGCCGATCCCAATCAAGCTGTAAGAAAACAAGATTTTTTAAGATGTGAACAAATACTACACTTGATAAAGATTGTAATGTCATCTGGTAGCTCTGTGTTAAAGTACATGTTCTGACACCCTTGTGGCAATAAACAGATGACAAGCTTTCTCTAACAAAAGTAAGTACACATTATCTGCAACATTCATGTACTGTAGTCATTGCCCTTAGACACTCAGACAGGTCATGCTGATATCATATATTCCCCATATTTGAGTGGTTTTAATACAGCAACCAATACTCCCCATCTTTGTCTATCCCACCATATATTTACTATGTAGCAGTATTTTCACCATGTAGTGTTCATTCAATAAAAGAAAAGGATTTTCTTCTTTTTTTTTTTCCTTTTCAATAGAACTGATATTATTAAACCAAACTGTTCAAAGCAGTTGTCTCTCACATCACAATCCACTATCTTATCAAATACCTTTTTTTTCTTGAAGATTTGTGAAATAAATTCATACTGTTTAATTGAAAGAATATAGAAAATGCTGTGATTTTAAAGCCTACCTCTGCATGGTGGCTCATCTGACTCATAGCCCTATCAATCATCTGCTGAGCCTCTAGCTTGGTCAGAGTGCCACTCCTTGATACAGAGCCCTTCTCGTTGGGCAGTGACACTAGGTTCTGGGTGGAGTAGGTGTGGCTATTGTCCAGGATTAGCCCAGTGTTGTCGTAAGCGTTCAAGGTGTAGTTGCCCTTGGAAGGATGTCGGCAGAGCTGGTTGCGCAGCACCGTGTAGAAGAAGAAGGCGTATAGACCCTGAGGAAAGACGAGACCAAAGAGATGTATTTAGATATACAGCAAACCATGCAACGCAGACTATGCTCATAAGAATGTACAATTACTCAAGGGATAGAGAAGAGGTCAAGCAAGTTGGTTCTCATCTGCCCTTTGGCAAGGCGAGTACCCTGAACAGGGCCTTGCCAAAGGTCTTCTGACTTGCTATATCTTTGTGTACAGAAAGGCACTAAAAGATGGGCTGGAAACATATGAACAAATTGAGAACAAACGCACTCCAAAGTTTTCTCTTAGTTTTTTTATTTCAACTACATACACATTTTCATCAATACATCATCTAGATTTTGAACTCCGATATTACTACTTCAGTTATCAAAACCAAAGAGTTTTCAAAACTTCACAAAATTTATGTTAATGCCATTCTGCTTGGTAAACAATGATCTACAAGTGAGTGCATGCTTTCTGTTGAGTAATACGAAAGTTGACAACATAGTTAAGTTCTGCCAATTCAAGGAAATCAAAGGAAGAACTTTTCCATCTTTTGGTGTCATGATTCACTTACCTGAAGTATATTGAAGACACAGAAGAGGATAAGTTGCCATAGTTGACTGTATGCCATATGGAGACCTCCAAATAGCCAGGTGAATGCTATGATCAACCAGAACACCAACATCAACTTGTACTCTGCAGACAAAAAGATAGTAAAAAACTACATCAGTTCAAAGGATAGTGACAGAGTTTCTCCACCATGTGCTATCTTTACTGGAAAGGAAAATAAACTTGGATAAAGTAATATTGGATTCTTCTGTTTAAACATTTTAACAAATATTTTCACAAATTTAAAGCTGCCAGTTCCTTACCTTAAAAGGGTCCGACTGTATATAAAGTGTAAAAGCTACTGCTATAGAATATAATTAGCGGAAATTATCATCACCATCATCATCATCACCGTAATCCTCCTCCTCCTCATCATCATCATCACCATATAATCTCATCATCACCACCACTATCACCACCACCACTACCACTACCACCACTAAGCTCCTGTTACCGCCTACCTGTAGTGTTATAGCTGCCCATGTAGACATCATCATACCTCTTCCACTGAGGTTTGACCTGATAAGCCTGTATGACGACGACAAAGACACCAATCATACACAAGGCAGCAGGCGCCATTGCTGTAGCCAGTGCTGCATAACCGTTGGGCATGAAACATCTGAAAGAGGATACACAGCATATAATAGTATATTTGTAAAGCGCTTAGAGACATTTATATTAAGCGCTCTATAAAAGCTAAATATTATTAATGAAATACAATGTACTTTCTACAGTTATAGATATGATTCACATTTACATGTATAATGTAAACATAATAACATAAAGCCCAAGAACCTACATAATAATATACTCTGGTAGGACTAATCTTTAGTAGGATCAAGCTTACGGAGGTCCATAGTATGCTTATAAAAGAAGGGGTTGTGCCAAGTCTTTTTGATTTACATGCTGTAAATTACTTTTCCTGCCTTCCAATATGCCTTCATAATAACAACACAATGTGCTAAATGCTGAGCACATACATGTATCTATTCAGTGCAACTTGAACAGCTATCCCATATACTTACATGTCTCCATTGCCATGTACATCCCCATAGATGGCTTGTAGTGTCCCTGATGACTCGTCTTGGAAGAAATCCCATCCAAGGCCAGCATAGGCTACCACCACGTACACCACGATCACTAGCACTGGAAGCGCTGGGAGAGAGAAAACCAGACAAGAAGGGTTAAATGATGTGGTAGAAAGTAAAATTGTAAATTATGTAACAAGGCAACACAAATCAAAATGACATATGTGAGGAAGTACTTGAACAATAAAATAAATATAAATGTAAAAACATAAGAAGAAAAATAAATGTACAGGGTGTACACTAATCTCAGATTGAAAATTCTGTCATGATAATCAACCAAAGGTATGACCTCAAATCCCAGCGCTGCTAGTTCATGTACATGCATCATCTGGAACCACTGTTTTTCAAAGACGAAGTATGGTGCATGACTGTCTATAATACATGTATGTTTAAATGTAAGCAACAATGAGATTTTACGACAATCAAGTCAATTTAATGAACACTTCTTTTTTTTTAGCATGCATTGTCTTCATTGTTTAAGTTTTCAAGGTCATGTACTTCTCTCTTAAGGGTATCTAAAATACAGGAAAAGGGCAAAATGTCCCTTTAACTTCTATTGAAAACTTGTGTAATTGTTAATCAAACTTAATGGAAGTCAAAATTCAATATTAGACATAAACATTAATATGAATTGCAAAGTTGTACAGTTAAGAAAGACAAAAACCATAACTTACCCCATCCCAGTACAAAGAAGAGAACATAGAACCGCTCGGTGTGCTCATCATTCAAAATAAAGACTTTCCAGAAGTTTACAGACTGTTAAAAGAAAATGGAGAATCAATATTTCATCAGATGGGCATAGTACAATAATATATTCCATTTATTCTTGATAAATGTACTTACCTGCACGAGTGAAAACTGTTTTTATAGTACAGTACTACACGAGCATTTGCATCAAATATACATCAAGCTTTCTATACAGTATTCAAATTCAAGACAATTAAATGATTTACTTGGCAAAAGATCGTTACGGAGTCTCAAAGAAATATTGCAAAATAATCTCACTAAACATGCATAATCTCATAGAAAATCAGAAGACAAAACAAAATCAGTAGTGATACTATTCACAGTAAATATCAAATTCAAACTTTCATTTTCAGCATCCCCATCACCCACCCACTAACGAAGATTCTTGATTTCTCAGAGTTGATAACACTTGAAACAATGCCATACTTTGCTCTTCAGCTACAAAAAAGTTGTTGTGTAAGTCAGAATGAAAGACAAGTTTGATGGGCCGGGCCGGGCATTGTCTTACCTGTATGAGCATCCATGTGAACTGAGAGAGGAAGAAGAAGTGCATAACCACACCTAGAGCTGAACATCCCTGGACACCAACCCAACTACTGATGTATGCAGAGATTACAAACACAATCTAAATAGTGGAAAGAAGGGAATCAACATGAGAAGTAAATTAACAGAGATTGAATATTATTTCATTTCTCAAATAACTTCCCATAATAAAACTGCCCTTGGGATGGTGTGAAGTAGATTACAGGAAGATTTTGTATTTTCCATCACATCAAACAATGAATTAAAGGATTTAGGCAATTGTTATTAGAATGAAGTATTCAGCATCATCTTTACCTAGGAGAGGAAAGCAAACTGATCCATTGTAACCCGCAGGTCTCTTCTGGAATATTACAAACTGTACATTTTGTTCTGCAATATCACTCGATTATGCGAATTCGACAGGGTACACAAAATGTGATTTTGTATTTGCTTTAATACACCTCTGACATTGTTGTACCTTTAATTTTTCATTTTAAAGAATTATCATTTATCTCTTAATTTTCAGTGTTGAACATAAGATCATAGCATTACAGGCATAGAATAGAAGATATTGCATCAATTTGTACCCTAATTATTACAACTAGTCTAGACTAGAACGTCAACTTCTACGGTACAACATGTGCTATAATTGCATTCTTGTATTATTTGATAACTCTCACCTGAAGTGCAAAACATGAAAAGCAGCAGTGGAGTAGGAGCTTAGCAGCAAACATACACTGGACTGCACAGAAGTAATGGGCTACCAGAGCCAGGAACATCCCACCCTGATGGAAGAAAGATGATGTCACTTTAATATCAGTCAGAAAACTCATGACTTTTGTCATGACTCATGACATGAGGGCAAATAAACCACACTGTACTTAAAACACTGCCACTTTTACTACAAAATATCTAGGGTATATTACTGAAGAGAAATGTGATTGCATCAAAATTGTCTTTCATCATTGTTGAGCATTCAATACAAGAAGAAAACATCTCTCATTTTCTTGTATCACACACATTTATTTCAGGATATCAATGAACTATACATTATAAGTCTAAAATAAACATGCAATATCAAACAGTGGAATAACTCATGACATATGACATGAACTGACTTATCTTTATATATATAGATTTTCTTCATCTTTTAACAAAATCAAACAAAGTTATATGATTGACTGAATGAATGAAATCACGACCCTTAAAACTTCAGAGGGCATTGAAGATGATACATATTCATATATACTCTGAATTTTTTACATGATATTATGAAACAGTTTAAAATCCAATACTTACAATACAGATGAAGCATGATGCGTAGACATACTCATTGTAACCAATCAGATTGTCTGTTTCAGCTTGAGCTGCATACTCTGAGAGATGATTGCAGGAACATTCCACAAAGTCACGATTATCAGACTGCAGGACAAAGCAAAGAAGGGAGAGACAAGATTAGAGTTTGATGACATGATTCAGAGATATAATAACAATATAATAATGCAACCTAGCACTTTGACTTGCAAATAAAAGAATCAGATCATTTTAAATGAAGGCTTCATACAGATTTAGAGACAAATAGTGAAAAAAATAGTTAGAATAAGAAAGAAAGGACAAATAATTGGATGTAGAGAAAGACAAGAGTTGACAGGGGAAAGAAGGAAAGGGAGGATAGAAAAGGGAGAGAAAAGAGAGAGAGAAGAGAGAGAGAGAGAGAAAGAGAGAAAAGAGAGAGAAAGAGAGAGAGAGAGAGAGGGGGGGGGAGAACATGAGATGAGTTGGACTAAATTGAACAGTATGACAAACAGATAGAAACAGAAATAAATGAGGAAAACAATATATCAATGAACCTCCGATCCAAGAACTTTTCTTTGTTACGCCTACATATATTGTAGACTTCAACTTCTATACTACACAAACATAGAAACTATCACAAACTTACCACTACATTACAGAAGCTAGTAAGCCACTGACGGGAGGGGCCATTGTAGAGGATGCAGGTTGCTCCTAGGGGTGTAACCCTGGAGTCACCGGTGTAGATGCGGTATCGTACCGGTGTTAGGAGGTTGGTGAAGTTTGTCTCCGCCCCCTTGATGCCGACAGACATGACCTGGATAGAGAGCAAAACATTTATAAATCATGTGAATATGTCGAATTTTGTTAGTACAAGTTTATACCAATGCTAAACCCTGTTGTTAAACAGGAGTCTAAAGGCAAATGAATTGGAAATTCAGATAGACCCAAGTATTACTAGAAGATAAAGTAGAAACTCTATCAGTAGTTCATCTCCTCTTTTCCCATTACACCAGCTTTTTCAAAAGTTTATCAATTTCAATCAGGTGCCTGAAAGAGCAGATATTTAAGGTGAAAGTTACAGGACTATATAAAATGATGATTTACCAATTCTTATACACTGTAAATCAATGATCATCAATACAAAACTGCACATAATGCATCTGTTTGGAGCTAGAAGGGCATTAACTCTTTAAATATGGGTTAACACCCTTCTGGTTCCTAATGGACAATTTTATTATCCAAAATAGAAATAATCCAAATAATCTATGATCAGCAATACTAAATCAATAAATTGTTACAACTCTCAACCGAACAATAATTTTTTTAAGGAATTTCTACAAGGACAAAAGTGATGATATCTTGAAATTCAAAGATAAGGAGACCCAGCATATATTTTCAATAAATAGTATGAACACTACACCAGACAAATCGAAAACAAGCCATTTGTAATTGTAGATGTAAAACTAACCTGTTTATTAAGAGTTTCCAAGTCCTCATTACCATAGAACCACTGTTGACTAGTATACTCAATGAAGTGCACATCCTCACACTTAGGATCATCAGAACCCTTTCCATGGAGTTCTGCGTTCAGTAGATCAGTAGGTAAGGTAAAGAAGTTGTTCTCCCTGGAAAAAAACAAAAGGAAATCAAAAGAATGGTCAGACTTTAA
>JAVYIG010011480.1:0-60426 GCA_035222895.1 Strongylocentrotus droebachiensis | reverse complement strand
GTTCTATAGAAGAATACTTTTTTTTTTGGGGGGGGGGGGGGGGGCTTGGGAGTCTTGCAATCCATTTCTACATGTGCTTCTCTAATAGATTTATTTATTATCAATCAGGTAGATTTTGTTTTATTAGAGTTCCCTCTAAAACAGTTATACATGTACCTTGCCATGTGTCAGAGTGATTCCTACGCCGGTTTGTGATGAAAGCACACTCGCGAGTACATCAAGAGTTGTAGATGTTGCACAGCGAACCATTCTATGCAGGAAAAAAGTTAAAAACGAAAACAACAACAACAAAATCAGATAGCATTTATAGAACTGGTTTCTATGCGAGTTGTTTTCTTTGACAGGTCATATAATAGTTAGATATTTGAAAAGTAGAGTCCAGTTTGACTTTAAAAATGAGTAGGTCTCGCTGATTTTTATTTAAAAAACCCACAAAACAAACCCACAAACAATCAAACACAAACTTTTAGGGGAGAACTCGATTCGATCTTTTTCTTCCACCGACTGTTGTTTGGGTTTCGATGATACTGCTCGCATTCAATAAATAGAGAATGCAACTATACAGTTTGTGCATTGTGAAACATAGTTGAACCTATGAATGAGGGGTTGGGCAACCATATTCAAACTGACAGAAAAAAGTAAGGGCCCCTTCATTTACATTTGTCATGACAAGTCTTCAGGCTCGCAAACAAATATTTTTTTTATTATGAAAACCTTGTCTGTGTCATTCTCGCTGTTGAATTCCCTTCATTCGCGGGGCTTGAGATTTTCACTGAATGTGACGTAACTCTGAGCCCCCCCCCCCATTCAAAATACTTAGGCAACGCCCGTGAACTTACGTCAGCTTTTCGAGTTGACCATGACGCCTCACACTGTGGAGTATCGATCTCGCATTCTCATCTCCTATCGTGATATCGCTAATTGATAGTCTCCGCAGGTTGGTTGAATCTTCCAGCGCTCTACACAGCCAGAGAGGATGATCCAAAGATACTTGCATAGGCGGCTCAGCGGGCAGGAGTGGATCTCTATTTTGAAAAAATATCATATATGAATCAGATCAGGAATAATATGAATAAACCTTCGTAAACATGTGCAAGGACTCATGGAAAGAGAGATGGTCCAATTGGAAGAGTAATGGGTTCAAATCTCATTGCGCTAGCCCTTGTATAAAAAGGCAGCCCCAACAGTGTCATAAGGGGGGGGGGGGGGGGTCTTGAGGACAGCGTGAAATTCCATGATTTCGAACTAATGTACAACAGTTATGTCTCGAAAATAATATCGCTAGTGATATTCGTTTGTCTCGCAATGTGGTCAATAAGGAATCTAAAAGATCACGACGTTTCGTATGCTACTGCAATACTTCGTCAGGTGATAAAAACTGTTGTAAGCAAGGGGCTTTTATACTTTACGGGAGGACCGTAAAGCGGTCTAAAATTCGATCGATAATTGGAACAATAACGCCCAATGCCTAATGGTCGACGCACACGGTGATCGACCAATCACCAAGGCCGCTGGTTCGGCCGCTGGTTCGGCTGATGCACCAGGCCTATTGGCCGACGCATACTATTGGCGTCGGCCAATAGGCCTGGTGCATCAGCCGAACCAGCGGCCGAACCAGCGGCCTTGGTGATTGGTCGATCACCGTGTGCGTCGACCATTAGGCATTGGGCGTTATTGTTCCAATTATCGATCGAATTTTAGACCGCTTTACGGTCCTCCCGTAAAGTATAAAAGCCCCTTGCTTACAACAGTTTTTATCACCTGACGAAGTATTGCAGTAGCATACGAAACGTCGTGATCTTTTAGATTCCTTATTGACCACATTGCGAGACAAACGAATATCACTAGCGATATTATTTTCGATACTATATCCGCAATGAGTAATATATTTAGCAACAGTTATGTCACTTGTATAAACATCCATGTTATATTTTTGGGGGTTATACTAGTACTGCCCTTTGCCGTGGGAGTTCAGCTAGTAAACTATTATTACGTGTATAGCGCTACTCACGATGAAGGGAGAACTTGACATTATAAGAGCCAACACACAACAAAACAAGCTCATAAAATCACAATAGAAATAAACATATTAAATGGACATACTTGTACGCCTTGAGTGAAAGGTGTTGTGTCTTGGAGAACTTCTTGATTATCTCGACATGGTCTTTGGTGATTTCTTCATGGGTGAAATCTAGATGAAGTCTTTGAACATGAGGACACATGGTATGGATGCCACTCTCTAGCACAGAGGGTATAGACTCGTCATCTAAGGCTAGAACCTCCAACTTGCTTGTTAGAGATCCTTCCTATAATAGTGAACAGAATTGAATTATATGCATATGAGCAGTTACTTGGGCATGATCACGATGATTAAGAGGAAGAGAAATGGCAGGCTTTATAGCCTTTGTAGGTGATTTGGGATGTGCAAGACTCTGACTACCACTTCTGATTTTCTACCATATACATGTACTCTTTACGAAAAGTGCAATGTCTTTGCAACACAGGGGCAGATCCATGATTTTACAGAGGAGGGGGAGGGGGGGGGGGGGACATTATGATTATAGTTATAGTGATATTCAGGGCCCTTGGGGATATCATTATTATTTTAACTGAATAGGCAACCTGAATAGGCAACCGTGCTTCAATAAAACTGTAAATAAATAAATAAATAAATAATTTTAAATTGTGGCTCGCAAACGGGCATGGTTAACTCAAAAGCTCACTATATAGATTGCATCCAGAGACTACAACAAAGCACGCAATGGACAGAGGAACGTTTTTGTTCATTAATTGAGCTCTCCCTCCGGACAAAATGACAAGTTTAAAGAAAACTCACCAAATCCAAGGCCGTCAGAGTAGAGCAACATTCTACGCCTTTAACACCATCGACACTCATGCCCTCGTCATAGTCACCGTTTCCATCGTCATCGTCATTATCGCCATCAACATCGATACTTTCATCGTCGTCGTCGTCATTATCCTCATCGGGGTCATCGTTATCGTCGTCGTCGTCGTCGTTGCCTACAATGACTCCCATCATCCTGAGCTCACGCATGGTTTCCAGGGAGAGGATAGTCCGTATTGCTTGTAGTGTGACCTTGATCTCAAACAATATGATAGTTCTGATCCTCACCTATTATTAAAATCAAAGGAACAAAACACAGCAATAGTAAAAAGGAAAGCAGAATATAATCACAAAGACAGCGTTACTTGCAACAGTTTCAATGATAAGATCCAATACACCAGTATGAGGCCTGTAATCATTCGAGTTGTACACGTTAATTAATTAATTGCTAAAGCAGTTTAATGTTGGTGGTTGAGGGATAATTGTATAACCGATATACTGGTATAGCATTACCAGAATTTCAATATCTTGATGAATTTATTTTTCCGTTCTATTAACTTGCGGTAACATTGAGTCGGATCCAATTTGTACAAAAAATGACGAATTTATTCCTTACCTTTCCAAGGAGGGATGAGATAGTCAGTGCAAAGCTGTACTCCTCTCCTAGATTGCTATGGTTACTATCCAGGCGGAGAGTTTGAAGGCAGGGTAGAGAGGAGAGAACCTCAGCTAGGCACTGAAACGCGAGAGGGCTTAGCTCTCCCATGTCCTGCACCCATAGCTTCTCAATCTATAAACGAAAAGAAAAATATGATATTGATGGTTAACCCTCTATTACCATGATTGCAGTTCTCAGACCCGTTGATCAACACTTTGGGGATAGGTGCACTATAACGAAAAATTACATCATAATAAGCGAGTTTTGTGGTTGTGTAATTTAGGAGTGCCCACTGGGTTTAAGAAATGGGGGGGGGGGGGGGAGATTCCAAGCTGGTACACCCAACATCTTCAACTGGTGCGATGTACAACAAGAAGCAATAACTTTACCTTATGCAATGTTGCGCCAAGAGGGTGACTGATTTCATCCTTTGCTCGAGAATATTAGGGCGTCCGTACTAATGCTATATTTTTATTTGAGCATTAATTTTGTACAAAATCCAAGAAAGCTTTTCTTATTCTACCTAGTTGTCCTAATTACCATACCCTCTTTGTTTGTAAGGTAATTTAAACAATGACATTGATTATATCAAATATACTGGTTCGGATGAATTGAAAACAGGGGGAAGGCTGACACTCTCATAATGCCTTTATACTCATTTTCCTTGTTATTTGCAGACCAAACATTAAAACAAATAACGTTTTGATATTGCCCCTGGCGACAATCACGAGGACTTGATTATTTTATTTTGTTCTGGATTTTTTTTTTTTTTTTTTTACAAGAGCAACAAGATATGAACCTTGGAAGATGGTGCAGTTTGTGCAAAGGTTGAGTAGAATGTCTCATCAAGGGAACCAGGCTGCAGGAGCAGAGTGTGCAACCCTGACAGCGATGAGATACCGGATGAGAAGTTGATAGTTGAGCTTTCACTCAGCTTGATCTCCTCTCCTGGAAATATGCACAGCTTTCCGATCTGATGGTAAAATTATTATAAGATGATGAAGCGGATCCTAATATAATGATTGGTTGAGAACGTGCACGTGACCAGGCATTTATTTTGCCTAACACGTAATTTTACTAATGACCGGTCATTAGTAAAATCATGCCATAAAACATTATTTTATAAAAACAAATAAAGCATCATCTTATAAAACAAATAATACCCATCATTTTGTTCGGGCATTAGTAAAATTACCCACACTCGGTACCTTCGAAACAGTCCAAACACCCTCGGCTATTGCCTCGGGCGTGTTAGAATATTCAAAAGGTACCTTGTGAGTTGTGTGGGTAATTCAATCTTACTAAATAAATAATTACAATGCTTATATAGCAATGCCCTCACTGCTGTGCATAATTTGTATACTATTTCAACCCAAGGTACATTGGTATATTGTCTTGTTGAACCATTGTCAGAAAATTAAATAATAATTCTTGGTAAACTTGGTTATTAGAACATCGATAGCTTATCAGTGTGAAGACGTGGTATCCGACAATGATGGGTGGTCGTGCAATACGATGCATTTTATATGTACATTTACATTTTATATCATGGTGGTTATGAGAAATTAAAGAAGAAGAAGAAGAAGAAGAAGAAGAAGAAGAAGAAGAAGAAGGAGAAGAAGAAGAAGAAGAAGAAGAAGAAGAAGAAGAAGGAGAAGAAGAAGAAGAAGAAGAAGAAGACTTTTTTGACTTTTGAAAGTAAAACTTTATTTACAATACATATAATAATTAAAACAGATAAAAAAAATAACAGTGATGCACTTAATATAATAAGTGTTTGTGAATCATATACCAATAATCAACAACAAGTAGTACGTAATACATGAGAAAGTAACCATTAAACAATTCATAAAAAACAATAATTTCGACGGTAGAAATTGAGAAAAAAAACATGAATTGTACTAAACACTGATTACAAATGATTACACATCTATAGAGTGTTTCAAAACGATTAAATTATGGGAATTCATAACTTCCAACTATGAGCTTCTTCTCAAGACAAACTTATCACAAACATGCTAGGGCAAAACAACAATTAAATCAACCATGTGAGATCAATATCATCTGAAAGAAAGAGTACATTATTGTACGACCATATCTTATGAAATAACACCAAATTGTTTTGTAATTTGTGAAATTCATAATCAAGAATGACTCTGTTCTTGATTCTAAGTTTCCAAAAAGGAAGTGGATCAAGAAAACGAGAGGTACGATAAAGCCAATATAATGTGCTTTTAAGAATGACAATAAGAAAGTTGGATAGGCGCACGGCCTCCCTGTTACGACCTCTTGCATGTGGAACCAGGGTCCAGTAGAGGTCAAAGTCAATGTTTACTTCGGGTAGAAGACTTGACAGAAGATGATGAAGAAGATCCAAGGCCGGTTGTATAGAAGTACACTCGATAAAGAGGTGTAGAATAGTTCCCTTCTTGCCACACCATCCACATGAAGAGGAGATATCGGGATTAAGATGATGAAGAACGGCAAGCGACGGAAGAACATTGTGTAATAGTTTGTACTGAGTGTCCCCATCTTTCTTAGATGATGGATAGCAGTAGATTTCAGTCCAGTTGATTAGTTTAGAAGGGGAAAGTAACCCAGTCTCGTGCCAATGAGTAACTTGAGCTCTAGGAAGAAAGTTAATAGCACGGTTGAAGATTCGATATATCGATTTAGTCGGCGTGGCAAGAATGTTCTTGTTGTCTTTAGTTATGATCGAGAACGGAGAGGTAACAGGTTCAGTCAGATTGTGAAGATAAGCTGAAGCTGCTGACAGTCTTAGTCCGCTGTTCGAAAAGAATCTAGGAAACAAACCGGAAATCTCTTTGTGAAGTCGAGAGAGGTCAAGTTCCAAAAGGCGTAAAGACGGACGCTGCAAGGTGGAGGCAATGACGACCTCGTCTGCTCGGAGCCAGGTACCGTTGTTCGGGTTTACAAGATGCTTGACGAGTTTGATTCCACATGCAAATAGTCTAACAGGGAAGATCTTGTCGCCATCCAGTGTATATTGAAGAAATTTATAATAATTCAAGGGAATGTTTAACACATGGTTGACAGTAAAGGACGATGTCTCGACGCTTGCTCCAGAGGTAATCCAAGCACGCAAAATTTCCGAATAGAAACAAGGAAGGCTGGTATAAAACTTTGGGTCTAGTTCAGTCAGAAACAAAGGAAAATCAAGATTTAGTTTCTTATATCTGCGAAAATTATGAGAACAAAGGGCATACGCAGGATGAGAACAGAGATTGAGATAACGCTGTAAAAAGGCAAAACGAAATGTAAGGGTTCGTGCTTGGAGACATACCAAACCAAGTCCACCTTTGTTGGGTTGTTGAAACAGAATTTGCTTTCTTAAAAGATGTCGTTTACCAGACCAGACATAATTAATAAGCATTTCTTGGAGTTCAATTAGTGTTTGCTGAGGGGGAGACAAAACTGCAAGACAATGGAAAAGTTTAGATGCAGCTAATTGATTAGCAATAATGATTCTGCCTTTAAAGGACAAACTATAAGAAAGGGAGCTCCATCGAGATAGAGTCTTACTCAGTTTTTCTTTACACTTTGACCAATTTTTGTTTACATAATTATTATTATTTCCTAGATGAACTCCAAGAAAGAGGAGACCTTCGCAATTCCACAGGAAATCAAGGGGCCTGTCTCTACGTTTCGACCATGATCCGGCCCACAGTCCTTGAGATTTAACATAATTAAGACAGGCAGCCGAGGCCTTACTAAAAGTGTCATATGTATTTAGAATAATATCAAAGCCTTTGTCTTCAGTGACAAAAATTGATATATCATCCGCATACGCAGATACCGAGACATTCATATCTGTGTTGGGTAAGGAGAAAGAACACGATGAAAGATTAACTTTTAACTTGTGAAGAAAAGGTTCTATGGCTATAGAATACAGAAGGCCAGATAAAGGGCAACCTTGGCGTATGCCTTTTTGAAAAGGAAAAGGCGCAGTGAGGGATCCACACACTTTGACTAAGCCCTCTGCGTCATTATACAAAAGTTGAATACAAGAAATAAAATATTCTCCAAAGCCCATAGCTCTCATGGTATTGAAGAGATAATTATGATCTACATTATCGAAGGCTTTCCTTTGATCCAAATTAACTACTGCAAGAGGGGTATCATTGCAATTATAGAAGTGTACAATGTCTCGGATCAAATTTAAGTTGTCATAAATCGTTCGACCTGGAACACAATACGTTTGGTCTTCAGATACAATGTTAGTAATATAATGTTTCAATCTATTGGCAAGTATCTTTGCAAAAATTTTGTAATCATTATTTAGAAGAGAGACTGGTCGCCAGTTTGCAATGTCTGCCAGGTCTCCTTTTTTAGGAATCAACGTAATCACTGCTCTACGAAAAGTATGTGGGAGGGTTCCAGTACTTATGGTATATTGTAATACAGAGAAGAGATCATTTTTTATCAAGGGCCAGAAAGTCTGATAGAATTCAGAAGAAAGTCCATCTAGACCAGGCGTTTTATTTTTGCCGAGCTGTGTGACAGCAATATCAAGTTCATTGAATGACAAAGGAGCGTCAAGATGTTTTGAATCCTCAGGGTTGAGTTTCGATAGATCAGATAAAATAGTATCAACCGAATTTTCATCAGTAGGTACACGACAGTACAAATTCTTATAAAAATTCCGAACATGAATTTTAATATCGTTCTGATCCTCTGTAATGTTACCCGAAGGGAGACGGGTACGAGAGAGTGTTTTAAAAGTAGAGTTTGATTTTTCAAGACCATAAAAATAGGATGAGCTAGTGTCTATCTCATTAGCATATTGAAAACGTGACCTTACAAGAGCACCCTTGGCTTGATTCTTAAGGAGAATGTTTAGTTCAGTTCTTTGTTCAGCAAGAGCCTGCTGGATATCAGGCGTGAATTCAGTCGAAGAATGCAGTTCGTCGATGGTTTTATTGATATTCAATATCGTTTCCTTCTTCTCAATGGCTAACTTAGATCCGTACATTTGAGTGAGCACCTTAATGTGGGATTTACCAAAGTCCCACCATGACAGAATGTTAGGAAAGTCGGCTTTTTTATTTTGCCAGTCAGTCCAGAAATGAATAATAATACTTCTATAGTCATTGTCATCAAGAAGGGAATTATTAAGATGCCAAAAAGCACATCCTCTTGGCTTCTGTGGGGGAATTTTAATTTTCAGGGAAATCGCACAGTGATCAGAGAGAGTACAAGGTAGAATACGACAAGAGTGTAATGAAGGTATTAGGGGAAAAGACACATAAAAACGATCAAGTCTGGCTTTAGAAACACCATTAACGCTGTGAGGGTTGTTCCTATGCCAAGAGTATTTCTTTTCATGAGGGTGAAGTCTGCGCCACGTATCACATAGTTTATTACTATCAATCACTTCCTTGAGGGCAGAAGATAACTTAGGTCTATGCTCATTAGGCATGCACAATCTGTCTAATGACGGAGATAGGGTACAGTTATAATCACCGCCAATAATAATAACACCATCGCTGCACTGATTAACATGATACGCAAGAAGATGAACGGCATTAATAGCAAGGCCGTCATCTTGTGGCATTAACACATTATATAAATGATACATACCACCATCGAACTCAATTTTAACATATATGATGTGGCTATTAAGTATAACTAAGGAGTCAATATCACTACAAAGATTGTTCTTCACAAGGGTAGCTACTCCGGATCCTCGATTATGTCCGGGGGCACAAAAAGGTTTATAGGATGACCACAAATTCCAACATTGAGAATTCTGGGAGAGGTCATTAATTTCTTGTAGAAACACAATGTCAGAATCAAACGCAATATTATCAACATAACTAAACACTGAAGCATTCTTCATGGCATTGGAGCAACCTCCAGTATTAAGGGTGAGCAACGACAGCGTCATAAAAAAGGAGAGAAAGGCATGCAGGTCTACGCTCATATTACATAAGAAGATGGCCATATTAGATATCTAAATTTTTGATCAATTTGTAAATCCTCTGCTGTGTACTTTTAGTAAACAGAGGACTGTTCCTCAGGGGTCTAAGTTGTCTTACAAGTCCTGATATGTTGGAAGTGAATTTTCTCGCTACCTCTAGAGGTTTTTTCCGTGCTTTGACAATCTTTAGAAATTTGCAAATTTCCTTTGAAGAGAGGGGTCCTTGACTGGACGGAAAAGAGGAGGCCCAGTCAAAGGATTCATCGTCAGTCTGTGTATCATCCCATACCGCTTCGTCATCAGTGTCGGCAGTGTCTACCGTGGAAGCGGGAGAGGGTGGGATTGGTGACGCAGGGAGCGATACTGATACAGGGGAGGGAGGTTCTGAGGTCACGGGAGAGGAAACTTTTCTCATTAGTTTCCGCGGTGGGGTAGCAGACACAATTGGAGTAAGTTTAGGGGAGTCTACCAAAGAAGGTTCGGGAGGTTGTTTCCTTTTAACAACATCTGCGAAAAGTCTGGACGGGGCGGGCGGTGCTCCCCAGATGGGGTCGCAAAGGGTTTGGGTCAAAGGAATTGTGGGGGTTACGAGAGGAGGAACTTTGTCCTGGCTACTGCCTGTAGGGTAGCTGCTAGGTGGACTATTATTATTGCTACGGGAAACTATCGCAACCGGAGTTGTAGGCCTACGCGCAAGGGCCCCTTCAGCGGTTTCGTCAACCATTGAGCGCGAAGAGGCGGGCCTAGGGCTGGAGCCGCTAGGCTTTTCTGTGTGTACTGGGGACGCCCTCAGATTAAGGGTTTCAGGTTCAGACCGTAAGGGTTTAGACACTTTGGGGGGATGTCGTGGGTCAGATTTTCCTTTTGCCTGTGTTGACGTAAGGGTAGAGTTTGCGGACTCATTTGGCCGAGCGGTTTTTTTGCAATTCTTGCCGATATGTCCAGCCTCTCCGCACTCAAAACAGCGAGCCGCCTCAGTGGAAAGAAAAACGCGATAATTGGTGCCTGCGTGAATAAAGTTAACGAAATCGGGTAGGGTAACATTCGGAGTAAGCAGCACCTGGACTTGTCGACGGAAGGACATGATGTGAGCTAGTTGTTTATCCTTGAAACCAATAGGGATGGGACGAATCTGTGAGACTACTACCCCATTCACAGTGGTTTTGAAATTTGTAGCGGCGTTGTAGCGGAGCGGCGACACCGCCATAACACCGCTACAAATGCATTCACAGTAGAAAAGTTATCCCGCTGCAGCAGCGGGATAAATATCATGTACCCATTCACGCTGCAGCGGGTGATTTTTATTACCTCCGTAACAAACACGTGTATGCATGGCTCATGACCCGCGAGTGACCCCGATATGACCGGAAATACTTCAGCGCGGGGTTTTCGATTGCTTGAAATTGCGCGCGCTAGCCAATGGCGCTAGCATGTCAAGTTGCTTTTTGTATCCTCGATCATATTACTTTTTAAAAAACTAGCATTGTTATTGCTTCCAGTCAGAATATTTTAATTTTTGAAGTGTGAAATATTTTTATTTGGATAATTATAATATCTACATAATAATAAAATCAATTTAAATCCACTGGTTACTTTATTTCTATTTCACTTTATGTTCCCCATTGCTGGAGAAAAGAGGTCAGTGATAGGTAAGTAAACAAATCACACGTGTTTGTCGCGGTGTTATAGCGGAGAGCCTTCACACTGAGTAAACACCGCGACAGCAGCGGGACTGTCCCGCTGCTGTAGCTAGGCGTGCCTAGCGATAGTTTGTGTCGGCGTTATCGCTAGGCGGTGTTATCCCGCAAAAGTTTATAACGGGTCCGAGCCTTCACACTGAAGACAACACCGCGACAGCAGCGGGACAGTCCCGCTGCTGTCGCGGTGTTTGAGGCCACTGTGAATGGGGTATACTTTACAAAAAGCAGAAACTTGTTTTACAAGAACAGAGTTCGGAATTTCTGTGTAAACATTAGATAGTGTGAGACGTGTTGTGGGCAAAACCAAAGGTAAGACTTGTATGAATGCGCCTCTAAAGGTCAAACCATTGTTAACGGCACTCAAGACTGCTTCTTTGGAATTCAGATACATAGCAATACGTTGGTTACTGATACGAGAGGCAGACACTATACAATGAGCTGGAATGGTGTCTGCAAACGCTCTTATGTAATCATGAATAGGAACATGTGCTGCAGAACCAAAAACGATACCATTGTTTCTGCTTACGGCCTTGAACGGCTCGGCAGCAGAAACAGGAACGGTAGTTTGAGCCGAGCTGGTCCCCGGCTTATCCCGGGAGGCCTGTTCGGCTTCACTGGCCATAGTGGCCAAAAAATTCTTACACAAGGTTACCACAAAAAAAGCATAAAAACTACAAATATTAACACACAAGAAAGGTGGACTTGGTTTGGTATGGTTATACTGTGTACTAGTAGTACACTAGTATTAAAACTGTAATTATAAACAGTATAATTCCGACAAAACTTACAAAAACTCTGGAGCTCGCTCGAGACACGTCCTTTTACGAAGGAGAAGAAGAAGAAGAAGAAGAAGAAGGAGAAGAAGAAGAAGAAGAAGAAGAAGAAGAAGGAGAAGAAGAAGAAGAAGAAGAAGAAGGAGAAGGAGAAGAAGAAGAAGAAGAAGAAGAAGAAGGAGAAGAAGAAGAAGAAGAAGAAGAAGAAGAAGAAGAAGAGGAAGCAGAAGAAAAATAAGAAAAGAATATGACCAAAACCCAAAACCAAACACGATTTTGGTCAACAATGCATTATTTCGTTCGTACGGGAGTTTTCTATAGACATTATTTTAGAATATCAGATACAATCTCCTTACATTCGAATGAGGAGACTGCTCGGCCATCGTGGAGTAGAATTCTTCTCCCAACTTCACTCCAGTCATGCATAGCTCCTTGAGTTTCGGCATCGAGAAAAGGGCTTTGGCAAGGTGCCCGGATGCTGTTTGGCTGATGTCATCGTCCAGGTGGAAGACCTTCTCGATCTGCATGATTGGGATATGATATCAATTGTTATCACAATTTATTGATGAATAAGAAGTGGTTCAGCTGAAAGTAGAATACTAAATTTGCTCCTGACAGACAGAGCTAACTACTTGACTGGATTTGATTTGCTTTGTTTGGAATTCAGTTTCCGATGTAAAACTAAATGTAAATAATAACATGTTTGAATCAATAGTAAAGATATGGATGGATAGCCATTCTCATCAATTTTGTGCCATTAAAACAAAGCTGTTTTACAGAGAGGTCCAACTAATAATGATAAAAAAATCATTACCCAATGAACCTATGACATATATTACATAATGCAAAGTACCATTTACCCCAGTAACATGCGAGAAACATACAAGCATTAAACGCTCATTCACCTGGGATGATTTGAAATGATAAATGATAATTTTGAATTAAAATAGAATTTCCTAGCTCAAATTTAGTTGATTGAATGACGAACAGAGAAACTGGCATATTTTGTTTTTTCGATAATTGATTATGTTACAGTCTAAAATGAACGCATCACTTCGGACAATTGATAAACTCCCCACTCTTTATCGCGTATTTTTTTTTTTTTTTAATACGAAATTTAACTTTGTCTTGCCTCTGTAGTTGTCGATCTGTTCGCCATGGTCGAGATAAACTCATCACTTCCCGAACCACAATCACACAAGGCCAGACTACGAATCTTCGGTGACGACATTATTCGTTCTGCCCCCTTCCTCAGAATAGCTCTTCCTTTGGGCAACGCATTTAGGGTGAAGATGTCCTGTATGGAAAAGAGTTTGAAGAAAATGGCTCTATCAATTGCAACAAAGAATTATCACTCGTTTCAAACGAGAGAAGCAGGAGGCTTAGCACCGAGCACATGCAATTCATAGACACAAATAAACAAATTGCCTCTCCTGCGACGAGACTTCTGCAACGAGAAAATGCCCCTCCCACATCCATGACATTGAAAGGGTATTCACCCTCACCTCTTCACCATTTTGCATCTAACTTTCCTGGCACCCATGGGCTCATTCCTACCCGTGAAAAATGAGCTTCAATATTATTCTCTATGGTTTCAGGTGCTTTCCTCTCTCGAAATGGGAAACTATTCTTGATAAAAGAGGAATGTCAACATAACAAGCTTCTCTCCCATTTCCCTAATGATATGATGTCTTAGAAATCTCCATCGCACATTATAAATCACCTATTGGGTCCCTCCGCCTCCCACCCCCATAATCATGTAAAAGGCCTCTCCACCTTATTTGTCCGCATTTTAGAACTTTAATCGTTTCAAGAGAAAAGACAGTAAGTACAAATGGATACGTAAATAGAACCATACATTCAAGACTACACAAACAGTCCTTTTCAGGACTACACACCCTCAAGAAAGATTACCGAGAGTCCTTTTCAGGACTCCTTAATCCTCTCTCTCTCTCTCTCTCTCTCTCTCTCTCTCTCTCACATGGTGCACCCGCAAGCCTACTGTAGAACCATACTAGTTTGGGAATGTCTTAGGTATTCTTTATAATTATGGTCTGGTGATGGGACATCAATAAATATGCAACTAATGATCTTGTCTTATTTCAACCAAAGATATACTACAAAAGAAATACACGTACCAGGGTTTCCACGGTGTCAAGTGAATGGATATGAGCAGCAAAGGATCGCTCCTTTGGGACACGAAGCGAGTTGTTTTTGACGGCAGCTCTCGTGATCGGAGAAGTGATCTCCTTGTCCTGGCACTCAAAGGCCACTCGGAAGATGAAGTCCGTGTCGTCCACCGTCTCGCTCAGGACTCTAAGCGTGGTCGCACCGACCTCTCGTCCCCGTGACACAGTGAAGTACCAGAGATACTCGAACCGATCTGGATGCTCTGCTTCATCTCCAAGAAGCTCGTTTCGAAGCCTCCTTTCAAACTCGTCAGGGTCATCATGGTGGAGGGACGCCAGGTGAAGGGCTGCCAGGTAATCTTGGAACATCATATGAGGAAACCGACACTCCACTTGGTAGCGCTTTCCATCCAGCATTCGGAGGTGAACTGGTGCGACTCGCTTCTCCCTTGTCAGTATTCCCATTTCACACGCGGTTGAGACAGACGCCCCGCAGTCAGACAATACCTCTTCCTTGAAGACAAGCTGTTTCTTCAAGACACCCTGGTAGGCTATACCTCCAACATCTTTGAAGCACCTGGCAACCTCCTGCCTGCATTCCTGGTACCTTTCTTCCGACGTGTCCCCATCCTTTGAAGCGTAATGGTCCTTGAGAGTCTGGGCCATCAGATCCAGAAGTTGGGAGACTGTCTGCAGCTTCATGACGTTGTCCCGTCTCTCTTTGTATCTCCACATGTGACACAACATTGCTAGGTAGATCGGGAATGATGCCATGAAGGTCGAGAAGACGCCCTCATCGCTTCTGTCATCCTCGAGGAACTCCACCAAGCTGTCCGCAGATTCTTCCTCATCGATGAAAAACTTTCTCACGTAGTCTATTGTTTTGCTCTGATCGAAACCTTCAATGGTTACATAAGTGAACAGCTTCCGTAGCTTCTCGTCGCCGAGGATCTGGTCTGCTCGCCATGGTCGTGTTGTTATGACAACCACAGTTCTCTTGTACTTCTCACCCCTCATGATCTGAACGAATTCATTTTGTGAGTCCCTCTCCCTGATGTCAACTCCTAGTTCATCAAGACCATCAAGGAGAAGCAGTGCTCTACTCTGATTTCTTTTGACATGTTCCCCTATGCGAGCTCCATACTCGATTTCATCTGAGAGGTTGTCTTGAACGACTTCCCCAAAGGTCCTGTCTCTCGCAGCCTCTGTAAGTGGAATGCGGAACAGAAGTCGGATGTTCTTCAAGTCGTTCCCTGTTCTCCAGTCATGCGCTAGTTTCGCAAGGAACGTTGTCTTCCCAACACCCGCTTCTCCAATCACCAGAATTCTATAGGGAGGTTGTCCAGGAGTGACAAGCCCTCGAAATTCTTCATCAGGCAGAGGTTTCTTAAACATCTTACCGTAATGTGTTTTAGGACTTCGTCGGAGACCTATCACCTTACCTCGAGCATTCCTTCTCCTGTTATAATCCTCTTCTTCTTCTTTGAGCAGGCAAAGGTTGGTGTAGATGGAATCAAAAGGAACCTGAGATTGTGGATCTAATGGATCTGTCTTCAATTCGCCGATGTCTTCATGGTAGTGTTGCATCAGATCTTGTCTACACTCTTGCTCTTCTTCAATCGTCAGTACTTCTTTGCTAGGTTGAGAGGATAAAGATACCAGCTGGATGGTTGGCCCTGAGGGAAAATAAAAGAAACGGTTTTCGATTTTTTTTTTCTTCTTCGATTTCCAATCATTTCCAATCTTGATAATCAATGCGATTGGCTTGTTAAAGTAATGGGATTTCTGACCGACCTAAAGGTTTATAACTATGATTGCAGCATGAGTTGAATCAATAATTTTGTTTGGGATCCGAGGCAAGTTATCCACTACCTTTAAGGCACCCATGAATAAGCAATTCATGCATATATTTCTATGACATTCATTTAGAAGTTGAAACAACAAAAAATGTCCATAGAAAATAAACGTTCGAATACGCAGTCATGACCATTTAGAAATATTCTTCAGACCTTCGTTTTTACCAAGAATGCAGTTTCATCAAAGAGAAAAATCTGTTACACTGTGTGGCATTCATTCAATAATATTCTGAATTTAGTGCTTCATTATTGTTCATACGAACCTAATCACAATCACAATTCAATCGCCTGACGATGCTATTATGATTATTGCTTCACTTATTTCACTTGTTCATATTTTTCTCAATCAATTATAAAGTTGTATACCTTTAATAACAAGACAATATTTTGTTTGTATCTCTTTACCTATTTGTGAAGGCAGAGCGTCTGCCAATGGTGACATAGTAAAGTGTGAGCCTGGGGGATAGTGATGATGGTGGTGGTGGTGGGAGGAGGCATGACCCAGACTATCAGCAGATGATGACGATCCTGTATAATAAAGAGGAATATTCTCTAAATGTATTTTGGTACTTTTATATCATGGTCACGAAAGCTCTAGAATAGTTTACTAACTTGTCTTGGAATTTAGAAAAAGAATCCCTGAAGAGTTTAAGAATAGTCAACGTTTAGTAAAAAAAAATTGGTAAAGAAAAAAATAAATAACAATAACAGGTAATTTAATTATACCTCAGCACAAATTATTCTATCATTATATAGGCCTACGTGGTATATATCATCATGAAATAGAGGAATAGTTTAGAATGAATTACACAATTTGAGGACCAATTACATTTCTTTCAAAATTCAACAGATTGGCAGCATTCAACATCATATTTAAAATGTTTCAATAATAATGATAATACACTATAAAAGGTAAAATTTTGCCACGAGGGTAGAAAATGTGTGTGACCAACTTAAGACGTATTTTGCCTATTTTTAAGTAATCTTTCTTTATTTTTACACTAATTGGACAATAAATTACTCAAGTTGGGTAACTTGCCCGAAGTTGGTTGGACAGATCTATATTAGTTACCCTCATGCTGTGTAGTTTTGAAACTCTACCTGTATCCGTGGAATGATCACATCTTGATGACTTTGGCAATGATGTGAGAATATCATCTAAATCCTTCCTCGTTCTCTCTTCTTTTATATTCCAATCGTACATCATCTTGATAACACCTTCAGGACTAGGGAGATTCTGTTTGTTGTGCATCATGTACCTCTCTATGGCAGTCCAGTTGAATCCGAGTTTGAACCCCAGATCTGGTATTTGGGACGGGGATATTTGTTTGGCAAGTTCCAGCAGGTCGGTTTCTTCGATTTTCTCAGAAATGTTAGAAGATGGTTTAACATCATCGTTGCTTGGAGAGCCGTGTGCGGAGCTTTGAGGAAGTACATTCCCATGATCTGCCAACAAATCAAAGGACTTGATGAAATCGATTCGGTCCCTTTTTTCGGGGGGGGGGGGGGGTTGTTTAATGCTTTAAAAAGACTTGGTAACTTTTTTCAGATGAGAGAAAATGGTGCTAAGGTAGTGACTTCAATGCTAGATGTATATACATGTACAATTAAAGATAATCTGACAGTTTGAGTGAAAACATTCCATTATTAATGATAAAAATAGGGAAAAACTGATCTGATTGATTGCTTTGTTCTCCCAAGTATATTATTACAATTTAATTACATTTTAGGAGAATGTAAATCATCACAAAGAAATGTTTTTGGCTATATAAACCATTTCAGACATTTAAGTGTCGACAGATTATAAAAGGCTGTCTTAACTCTTATGTCTTATTTTCATGGAAAAACGGTTGGGAAAATTCAAAAATGGTTGGAATAATTTGATAATAGAGGGTGTCGTACAGTGACACCTTCAAAGAAAACCATAAATATCTTTGTGGTTTGAGAATTTTTTCCAGGATTCTTTGCATGTTAGAGGATTAGTACAGTAGAAAGAATATAATATGTAACATTTCTGAAAAAAAATACGCAACATTGTCTTCAACCTTTAACAATGTTACCGAGTCACTTTAATACTTATTTTACGATTCATTAAACTTTTTTCTTCTAAAAAAACGGTAAAAAATAAAACTTTAATAAAAAGTTGACCGTAGATTTAAGGATTTTGGGGTCGGTCGCAAAGGGTAATATACAACAATGTTTTTGTTTAAGCCTAATTGTTACCCAGTAGAAGTAAAGTATACTTATCTTCCTTAATAAGGGCTACATTTTACTATATAAATCTCGTAGAAACAGAAACAAATTGGACCACAGTTAAGTCCAAGAGATGTGACTTATAGAAAACAGACTTACCAAGGTCCTCAGATACTCTGCAGTCCAGTCGTCTTCTCTTGGAGTCTGGTGAATCTAGACTAGCCATTTCTTATTCTTCCTTCATCTATTGTAAAAAAACATTCTCAAGCTTAGATCACAGATCATCATCTCGTCTAGAAGGGGGAAAAGGAGGTGGAGGAAGAGGGAGAAGAAGAAGAAGAAGAAGAAGAAGAAGAAGAAGAAGAAAATAATGAAAATAAAAAACAAGATTAAGTAGAAGAAGATAGATAAATGAAAAAAATGAATGGATTTAATTTAAGTTTGAAATCTCTGATCATCACCATCTCGTCTGGTACAAAAGAAAAGTTAAGGGAATGAATAAATGATTAAGTGATTTACTTGATGAATCTCATTCGTTTTTTTTTTGGGGGGGGGGGGGGGCAAACAATTAGGAGCCTTTCAATGAAAACAAATTTCCTTTAGGAGCCTTCCAATGAAAATTATCCGTCAAAAAAAAACACACAAGCAAATATACAAACATTATTTGTTTATCTTTTAATTTCATATTCGTTATTATACAATGTTTCACGAAGCAAAATATTCCTGGACCATGAAGTTTCCTGATAAATTCAAATATGAGATACATGTATAAACAAAAGAATAAATAAACAAACAAAAACCAGCCACTGATTGCGACTATCACCAACATAAGAAAATAACATACTCGTATACTGGCATGTTGTTTATTTATTCTGAGTTACAGAAACGGAACCTCATCATGAAATAAAATCTGATTGTAGACCGAATACATTGGGCTAATTTGGCTTGTATTTCTGAATCTCTTAATGTATTTTCATTTCCGCGTTTGTCAATTAAAAAATACATGCTACTTGAACTTTGATACTTGATATGTGAAATTTCGAGAGATATAATTGACATGGATGACAATTCAATAGGCATGCGTCAGCTAAGATGGTATGTGTTGATATCCTATTAATAAATGAAGTAAATACAAAAATATATGATATTAACAGAAAATTAGAATTGACTGTAATCGTCGTGACGCTCACGCATTTAATTTGATTGCATCTGCGATCAAGCAGCTTTATTTCCCATTTTTTGTTATTGTTTGAGCTACATATCGACCCAAACAAACAAAATAACGAGTCAACATGGAATGTTGTGCAGATAGATTAATACGTGACAGTATGGTGGTCATATTCACATTACTATAACTTAAAACGTATAAAAGAAATTCCGGCCAACAATTTCTTATTGAGACAAAATGGAAAGAAGATATCAGAAAAATAACAGAAAAGGAACTGATCATTACACCTTTCTATTACTGTATAAATCATTTCGTAACGCTCAATAAAACTGTCAGAAAGATACATGAACTTAATTGAAAGGTGATTAATCTTTGTAGAACAAAAGTAATCCATCGGTTAATACAATTTATTTTCTCTTTCTTCCCAAGCGCATAATGAGTTACAAATTAAATGTTTCATGCACTATACAAGAATAGGCTTTGTTATCATTAAACAAAATATTATTGTCATCATTATTATAATCATTGTTTTTATCTTCATTATTAATATTATTATTGTTAACATTATTATTAGTATTAATATTTATAAAAATATCAGAACTGCTCACAGATGTATTAGAAGTTCATGCATATTTAACAGTCACTAGTGGCACAGTTACGCTTGTCAGGGTCTTGCCCGACAAAGCATCAGCTAATGCAGGCAAACTCCAATCCAACTCAATAATATCAATGGCGTAGCAAGGATCCAGACATCGAGGGGTCCCTGGTCTTAATCACTTGTTTTAATTTTAATATAGACTGATAGAGAGGGTGTGGGAGAGGGTCAGATTATATTCTTTTTATGTTGCCTTCTCATCTCCTTTCTCCCCAGTTTCTTTATTTCTTCTTGTTGTTTTGTTGTTAGGGGTAGGAAGGGGGGGGGGGTACATCACCGTTCTGAATGTTATTTCATTTATTCACATGAAATAACATGTTACAGGAGAATGCAATTCTTTGGGAGGAAGTGCCCGCCTACTTTAACAAAATACATGTGTGAACTGGTCCTATGACCGATCCTGTTAGCCAATATCGAAACTAAATATCATGTATCGAAATACATTTATGGAAATTCGTTTCCGAGAATCCTTGGTGGAAAACCCGAGATTTGTGATCAGATAGAAATAAATGAATTAGAAATGAATGCCCGTTAACATCTGAAGTGAAAATTCGTTTGGTTGTTTGAGAAGCTTTCGATTCTTCAAGAGCAATCTTAGGTGTTTTCTTTATGATGTGTGAGTGGCAATCATTACGCTTTTAATTATAATATATGACATGCAAAGTTGCTTTGATTGATGATAACAGTGTTATGAAATAATAACTCTGAAAAAACCCCGCAGGGTCCTATACTTACCAATGAAAAAGAATATGAAATGGCGTCACATTACTGTATGAAGCAAAGGAACAAAGCGGCCAAGGAGTATAACACGACTGTCCAACATGGCGTATACAATCTCTCTTGGTGTAGGTCTACTGTAGATGAACGAACTCTAATAATCACAATATGCGGGTTAAAATTGTTGGTACCAAAACAAGCAAGTTTGATGCAGAAGAGATTGGGGTGAATTATCATAAAGTCATCCAACTCTGTTGGAATATAGTCCTTTCGCCCACACACCCTCACGAAGGTTTGATGCAATAAACGACAACTCTGGTATATAACATGTACGTTACCTGAATGAATTATGGCGTCGTTAAAGGTCGAAGTGAGTGTGGGATTCCCCCTTTCTCATCATAATCATAACGAACTCAATGCATTGTGCTCCTTGCCACCTGCAACTTTTGTTTGCCTTTTATTCAGTTAAGTCTATTGTGTTTTTCTTGTATGTTCCCTCTCTTCCTCCTTTCAATATTTCTAGTATTGCGCAGTAGGTAAAATCATATCAGCCCAATATGATAAATGCTTGCAGTTGTGAATCGGGGGGGGGGGGGGGGGGGGGGCAGGGGACACATGCCCCTGTGACAGGAGCATGTGTCCCCTCCCTCCGGAGAGTCAAACCAAATTTGACGTACACTTTGTGAAGGGAAAGAGGAAAAAGAAAGAATAAATATGAAAAAAGGCAAAGAGAGACAAATGTTTGATGAGAACCAGACATGCCAGAGGAAAACTTAGCTCGTGCACATCTTAACATTTTTATCTAAACATCCACTTTCATTTTCACCTGAATTATCTAAATTTACATGCAAGCTCTTCGGATTTGCAATAATACGGAAATAACTATATCTTAATTGTTGGAAGTGGGGAAATACAGTATTTTGTTCTAAAGGAAAACATAACCATCAGTTGATTACGGTGAAACAGATTACCAACGACTGGAGGGGGCAGGTCGAGTTTATTTTTTAATTTTTTAGGAAAGGCACAATTCCGAGAGAAAAAAAATACCCAACAATATAATAGTGGGCATTTTTCACAGTGTACTAAAGGTATATGTTCCAAACAGGCGGGGAGCACGGGCAGGCTGTGTCGCAATATTTCATTAATGTTTATAAGGTGGGGAATAATGTCAAAACGATTAGGGGGAGAGCTAATGCAAAGTTTCCACTCATGCTTTATTCCTTGTGATCAATAAATTAGCTTAAAAATATATTCATTGTTTTAATCATGCCTAAAGAGCAAGACTGAGCTCAAGTTTAGTATCATTCATGTATACTGTTTCCATCACTACCTTTGTAAAACGTGAGCGGACCAGTCTGTTGTAGAACGATTTGCCCATTGAGCGTCAAACAAAGAAAGGCTGCTGACAACCTATAATAAGCGATTGTTCACTGGATTGCCCGACTTTTGGAACATGATAATATATTAGCTTTTCATTGTTTGACGCTCATCTGATTTGAAGAAGAAAAAAAAACACAATAGTGTTGTGTGTGATTTTTCTCCCTCCTCCCCCTCCTTTGAAAATTATGTACTCTGTTCCTATTACTCTTAAAGAGCCTACACTGTTAAGTGTTTATAAGGCCCTATTATAATTCGAATAGTTAGGACCCTGTGCATAATAATTTAAACATTTCTCCATCTTCTTCGCATTTTTCTTCTTCTCCTTATCCTTCTCCTCCTCCTACTTCTTCTTTTTGTTCATGTTCTTCTCCTTCTTCTACGTTCTTGTTCTTCTTCTTGTTCTTTTTTTTGTTCTTGTTCTTCTTGTTCTTCTTCTTCTTGTTCTTATTCTTGTTTTTGTTCTTGTTCTTGTTCTTGTTCTTCTTCTTCTTCAGTCTTCTTCTTTTTCTTGTTCTTCTTGTTCTTCTTGTTCTTCTTCTGACTTGTTTTTGTTCTTGTTCTTGTTCTTGTTCTTGTTCTTCTTCTTCTTCTTCTTGTTCTTCTTCTTGTTCTTGTTCTTTTTCTTGTTCTTCTTGTTCTTGTTCTTCTTGTTCTTCTTGTTCTTCTTGTTCTTCTTCTGACTTGTTCTTGTTCTTCTTGTTCTTGTTCTTCTTGTTCTTCTTGTTCTTGTTCTTGTTCTTCTTCTTCTGACTTGTTCTTGTTCTTCTTGTTCTTGTTCTTCTTGTTCTTCTTCTTCTTGTTCTTGTTCTTCTTCTTCGTTCTCCTCTATTCCTCTTATTGCTGTTTTTTGTGTTTTCATAATACCAAAACAACACAAAAAACAAAAAACACTTGAGCTGACGACGATCTTTCCGCGCGCGCGAGATCCGATTCCAACGGTAAATTTACGCGCGCACCGATGCTCATAGATCTGTAAAGCTAGTGTAATCCGGAGGCTATTTTCCACAGCAAAAACCACGGTTTTCTATAAACGACCGTGGGTGAATGCTGTTTTCTGGTGCCAAGAGATCCGGAAATGCAAAAATATGAGCGACTTGAGAAAATTGGAGAAGGTAAGCGTTATGATAGCTGAAAATAACTCGTATTGTAATAGATGTTTTTGTTATGTAGTCCCATGTATAGGTTCCAGTGTAGTTTTAAGTGTTTATTTATTTAACTTGTTTTTGTTTTGACCCTTAATCTACTAATCCGAATCATATACTAATCAACTGAATTACAGTGAATCGAACGACACAACCAGGATTATTTGCTTATTGAAAATCATGTTCTTACGTTCGTATAGATCTATTGTATAGATTTTGAAGTTGAGTGATGGTGAATCGAAATTGGAGTCTGGACACATATTATTTGTTTTCAGAACTAAAAGTAAAATGATTGAGCCTGCGCCTGTTGTTGAGTTTTATGAACGAGATTGACTTACAAAATGAAGTAGGTCTAGGCCTATTTGCAAAATTTGCCAAATTTGCCAGGTATGTAAACGATCTTCATGAATTTGTGAGAGTGTATACAGATAGATCTAGGTGGCCCGTGGGAAGTCACATTATTCATTAGGTTCCTAACTTCCTTTGTTGCAAAAATATCTCTTGTGAAGAAAAAAAAATCAACCACCCATCGATGTATATGTACATGTATGAAGGGGTGACCAAAGTTCGCGGACATTTTAGAACATATTACAAAATGTAATATTCGATCTATGATTTCTCATATTCTACACAAATGTATTTATTTTAATTATTACCAAATTGACGGCAAAGTTGTTTACTACAAATTGGTTCAACTAGAAAAATGTATCGTCGAAGGATTTCGGAGATATCACAATCTAAAAATTCGATGTCCGATCGTGCGTGCGCGCTGCATAAAAAAAAAGTCTAAAAAACAACGAGACCTAAGTTCACGCACAGGGGTTTACAGCTGATTTATACAAAAATGCGATCCATCAAAAATAAGGTAATATCATAATTTGCAAGGCAAGATATCATACAATCATTCGGTACCACTTATTACTTACAATTTTGAAGATATCTGGTCTCAAAACGATGATTTCCAGACCCTTATCGGTAAATTGATAATTTTTCTGAAACGACGCAAAAGACAGCAAAATTTGCTGATCTTTTGTCAATATTTTCACAATTTCACACCCAATTTTAAAGAAAATTTTGTTTCTGGGTAATTTTACGTTCCTCTTTCCATTGGTGATATCAGATTTTCGAAATCTTACCGATTTTTTGAGATAGCGAACTTAGGTCACGCGCGAACTTTGGTCACACCACCATACATGACAAGTATGACTTTGCTGCTTGTATGCAGTTTCCACAATATAAAAAGAGCAATAGACACATTCTCATTACAGAAAATGCGATGCCATTGTTGTTGAAATCTTTCCAGCTCCATAGACTTTTACAGGCTTTTTTTTGTGTCTGTACTTAATGAGAGGTGGCAGAGATCTATTTCACAAGATAGTCTCTGAAGTTAGATTAGAATTATTTGCAGTAGACTCTAGACTGAAACAAAAGATGTGAAAACAAAGTTCAAAGGAAATTTGGAGAAAGTAAGGAAAAATGAGGTTGAGATGCTATGGGGTCTCCCACAAAAGGAAGGGAATAATTCAAGAGAGAAAAGGATTTGAATCTTATTCTTAAATCACGTAATTCAACAACATCAGAGACTACCGGTATAGCTTTTTTAAGGGTACTCATTTTTTAATTATTAATTATATACCTCACTTAAGAAATCCAGCCATCTGATTGGTCGAATTGCATTCATAAACTTCAACTGTTCCTGTAAAATTCCCGGTAACCATGCATAAACATTTCAATATTTTTTAATAACCATGGTTACTCCATGGTTACCCCATAGTTACAGAAATGTGATGTGAAATGAAAAATATTTTTTATTTTTTATTTTTTAGTCTATTTTTTTTCGGCATATAAAAGTATTAATGACTGCTTTATTTTTTTTCGGCATATAAAAGTATTAATGACTGCTTTAATATTCGAGAAATAGTTGTTTTCATACGCTCTCGGGAAGGTTAGAATTGGGCTATTCCCCTCGGCAAGCCTCGGGGAATAGCACAATTCTAACCTTCCCTTGAGCGTAATAAAACAACTATTTCTCTCAAAGCAGTCATTAATACTATACTATTACACTTTGACTTTGTATGTAGTTTGGTACCCTGTAAGTGTAATTGAACTTGTATCCCTCAAATATCATAAATTGTCTTTCATGTCTTTTTGTACAGGAACATATGGAACTGTTTTTAAAGCGAAGAATCGTGAAACACAGGAGATAGTAGCCCTTAAGAGGGTGCGACTAGATGATGATGATGAGGTACGTATAATTAACAGCAATACCGAAACTACAACAAACAAAATAATAAAGATGCACCAATACTACTGAGTGATAGACCTAGATCATGGAAGCATTATTCTGATAAACGTGTAAACAATATTGGCTGTTTTGTTTCAGGGCATCATTTTATGGAACAAACACAAGATCACTAACATCTCATTGAAATGCATGTTAATTTTGATAACTGTATGACAGGCTTTTCAATTGGTTGTCCACAAATGTTATAATTCTATGATTCTGACAGTTACGTAAAACGATGCCCGGATACCTTGATATGATAATCCCTTATAGCAGCTCTCAGAAGCTATGCAAGGATAATGGTATGTTGTTGGTCAGTGTGAGATGCCAAGGTGAAGAAAATAATAGCATTTTCACATATATGTACACAATAAAACGTGAGTGTGCACCATGCAAGTCAAACATGCCTATGTGTTTATAGAATGTGAGACCCAGTCGGAGGATGCATTTCATGTACAACTGGTAGTACAGCCTCTCTGAATGCAAATGGGTTGATGATTCTGACAACAAATTGCCTTTCATACAGTAGGTTTACAGTTGCACCATGTGAGAGAGAGGGGGAGGACTACACATACACTTGAGAAAGAAAGATTACCAACAGTCCTTTTCAGGATTCCCCTTTTCTTCCCCCTCTCTCTCACATGGAGCAACCATACCGTAAACCTACTGTATATCTACATCACCATGCAAGCCGATATTTATAAGCAGCATCTGAATTGCCTTTTATGCTCACAGTCTTTCTTTCACTTTCTCAGGGAGTACCAAGTTCTGCGCTGAGGGAGATCTGTCTCCTGAAGGAGCTGAAACATAAGAATATTGTCCAGCTGTATGATGTCCTTCACAGCGAGAAGAAACTGACCCTCGTCTTTGAGTACTGTGATCAGGACCTCAAGAAATACTTTGATACGTGCAATGGAGAGATCGACCCTGATACTGTGAAGGTATTGATGTTAAGATGATGGAGATGGAACGTTGGGTGGTAGTGATTGTGATGATGATGATGATGGATGTGGTGGTGGTTGTGGTGGTGGTGATGGTGGTGGTGGTGGTGGTGGTGATGATGATGATGATGATGATGATGGTGGTGGTGATGGTGAGGATGATGGTGGTGGTGGTGGTGATGGTGATGGTGATGATGATGATGATGATTATGTAGGGTGAATGTCATAATAGAGATGATGATGATAATGTTGATGAAAATGCTGCTATATCATATGTTAGTGGTGATAGATATAGGAGAGTTGACGGTGTCAATAAAAGTCATGATTGATTCCTAAGTGTTGGTTGTGTTGCAATATTTTGTGACAATGATGTTGACAATGTAGGAATATGATGATGATAATGATAAAAATAACAATAATGATGATTGACTGGATAAAATTGCATTTATTCCTTTGCTCATGTTTCGCTACTTTGTTGTGAGACAATGTATATCCCATTAAGTTTCCAAGCTAATCTACCCCTTAATGTTTTTCTTCCTAACAGTCATTCATGTACCAGCTATTGCGAGGCTTAGCTTTCTGTCACAGTCATCATGTTCTTCACCGTGATCTCAAACCTCAGAATCTCCTCATCAACAAGGTAAGACAGGCGATACCAAGCCATATTCTCTTTCAATTAGGAATTATGACACTGTAGAGGTGTCGTGGACAAGTGGATATGTCACCGGACTGTGAATCACAAGGTCCGCGGTTCAAGTCCCACCGCGGCACTAATGTCCTTTGGCAAGACATTGATCTACATTACCCGGTAGGATGAGAAAGCGAATGTGCTTAGATTAGCAAGTGTGTGCTTGTAAAAATTACACCCTTTCTGGAATGCTCCCCAGGGAGTGGAGAATGTGCATACATTGTGTGCAGGTAAGCCTGAATCCGATGACCGGGGTAATAATATGATTGCAGGGCCCTCAGGGAGAACAGTATGAATACTGATGAGGCTACCCTGGGTAAACAAGACATATTATTATTATTATTATTACTGTTTTACATTGTTTATCACATCTAGGCCCCGTATTATAAATTGTAACTTTTGGCCAATTTCTCTATTATAAACGTCCTTGGAAATCAAGCGTACCGGTAAGTTACTCTTAATTTGAAGAGATATGCTTGTTTTGTCAAAGTTACGCTTGATTTATTAATCTTACGCTTAATCGTAAATCTTTATAATACGGGCCCTTATGTCAGAGACTGCCCATGACTTACTTAGGTCTATTCGAGAAAGACACTTGTTTAGCAATGAATGAACTTCCAAAGATTGTGGAAAATAGATAAGTAGACAAAAATATAACAACAAACAAACAAACTTGCCAAGTCAGTGGGAGTATACATAAAGTGGTTCTTGCAGACAGGTGGTCTTTGTAGACAGGCTCGTTTAGTATATGTTTTAATGATAAACCATTTTCAAAGGAAACAAAAAATGTGGCCTTTGTAGACAGGTGGTCACTAAAGCAGGTTTGACTGTATTTATACCTGGTGCCAGTTGATAGAGTATGTAGTGACTGTAATGAGCAAGGAAAGATATATGCAAGTGGAACAGTCTTCTTGACCATATGTGTGACACATTGTATTCTGTGTGCATAATCTGATTTATGTCTTTCATTGAATGTAATTTCAAGCAGTTTTTGAGAAGTTTGTTGTACTGGTTCAAAAAACATGCCTACTACGTATTAAACAAACAATTCAGAGTTATGTTTTTGTCTCAAAATTAGTCATAAGAAAAATTGGTTGTAAAATATATCATTTCACTTTGATGCTTCACCTTTGAATAAGATATTAAATAAACTCTATTAAGATCTCACTACATTTATCTCAACTTTATGCCACACAGAATGGAGAGCTTAAGCTAGCTGATTTTGGTCTTGCCCGTGCCTTTGGCATTCCAGTGCGTTGCTACTCCGCAGAGGTCGTGACCCTTTGGTACCGCCCACCTGATGTCTTGTTCGGTGCTAAGGTCTACACCACCTCCATTGATATGTGGTCTGCTGGATGTATCTTTGCAGGTAAACAATAGTTGGCTCATTCCTATCATTCCGCGGCACTAATGTCCTTTGGCAAGACATTGATCTGCATTTGCCAAACTCAACCCAGGTGAGGTAAATGGGTACCTGGTAGGAATTTATTCCTTGAAATGCTAGAGCGCCGTATGGCAGCCTTGCTAAAGCCAGATTAATAATCGGGAGCGCCAGGAGGGTCAAATCTGACTGACATGAGCGCTATACAAGAACCTGTTATTATTCCTTTCATTGCGACAGGCCATCCCTAAGAAAAACATGTCAGATATAAAAAAAAAACATTCACATGTTACCTGTTGTTAATTCAGTACTTTCAGAAAAATGCAATTATGGTTTATTGATTATTCCTGAAATTGTGGGCAATTTCTAAGATTAACTCTTGTGTGATAAAAAACTGATTTACATATATCAATACACTATATGTTCATACGGATGTCAAATAAGGAAACTTATTTAGAGATGGGAAAGTGGAATCAGTAAAGGCTAAGTATTGGCACGGTGGTTTGATCAAATTTGTATGGCATTAGGCCTACATGGTCGCATGACAATCTTGCTATGACTGTAAGTTAATCTATCTATCTATCTATGTCCCATAGCTTTGGAATCCGTTGGGGCGACAGTGAAATGGACCTGGAGACACAGGTTCTCAATAACTTCTGTCTTTGACTGTTCTAGTTAGCTGTTCAATTGACATGCCCATCCACTGCTTGATGTTATCAGTTCATGCCCTAGTCTGTCTGCCCCTCTTTCTTATCCAATCAGTTCCTCCTTGCAAGATGGTGTTTGCCAAGCTATTCTTCTATCTAGTATTACATGCCCAAACCACTGTATCTGTCCTGTAGGTAATCCATTATCTCTCCCACTTTCTTGTTGAACGTATGCTAGCTAACTGTGGTTGATATGCAAGTAAAACCTCTGGCAAATCCAGTATGATTCCATTTCAGTTGTGCCTTTGCTGCTGATCTGTTCCTGCTCCATTCACCCCAAGTTATTACCATTACTTTATGTCCTTTGGCAAGACATTTATCTACATTTTCCACTCTCCACCCAGGTGTTAAATGGGTACCGGTAGGAAGAAATTCCTTGAATGCTGTGAGCGCCAAAATTGCCTGCCTAGCAGAGCCGGGGTAATAGTTGGAGCGCCTTGAGCACCATGCATGGTGGATATGTGCGCTATATAAATATCCAATATTATTATTATTATTATCTTTCTACTTTATTCAGAGATGGCCAATGCTGGGCGCCCTCTGTTCCCTGGTAACGACGTCGAGGATCAGCTCAAGAGGATCTTCAAGCTCCTTGGTACACCCACAGAGGATACATGGCCAGGAATATCAAAACTCCCAGATTTCAAGGTAAGCAATTTACCCAGCCTACCCCCTCATCCTTCTTTCAGATGAGGACAACTCAACATACAGCTATGCAAAAAACATAAATGTAGATATCATAATTGTTTCACTTTTTTCTCATCTGAAAGTCTCGTAGTATATCAGAGCATCCTCCTGAGAGCAAACACAGAGAGAAATAATTAATGAACAAATAAAATTTGGAGATTTTGAGCGCAAGTGATATATAATTGCCTCTTGTTGAAACTTGCCTTCAATTCACCAGCCAGCCATTAAATGCAATTCAACAGCAATATTATACTTTTGGATACACTTTGGGGAATCTGTCTGTGTTATGTTTTATTTGTTGATTGTATTTCATTGAATTAATGCATTCCATCGAATGTTCGGAAGAATGTTTTTCGCTGTTTATCAAGGCTCATTCGGTTATTGGATATAACCCATTTCTAATGTTTTTTCTCTCTCTCATAGCCGTACCCTATATATCCTGTGACCACACCCCTGGCCTCTGTCGTACCAAGTCTATCAGCAACAGGAAGAGATCTCCTGCAGGTAAGATGAGATTGTCAACTAGATTGCATTAATTTCCTTGAAATGGTACAGCGCCACAATGGCAGCCATGCTAAAGGGAGGGTAATACTTGTGGAGCTCCAGGAGTGTCAAGTCTGACAGACATGAAACCCACTACTATTATTATCAAATCAGAAACTTTAGAACTCTCTCATTCCTATAGACTTATGGCAGGAATCACTCTTTTACTGTGGGCAATTTGTACATAATTCCCATAGACTACAGACATTGGTTGGTTTCTGTCTTTAAGCAAATGGCAATGACGGAATTCAGTAGTAAACGGGTTAGGATAAGTCATCTAAAATGGGATGAATCTATGTTCAAAGTTCAGACTTCTGTTCTATTCCAGTATTTTTGTCCGATGAGTGCAAAAGGAAAGTTTCATTATATGTCTTATTTAAACTTGAAGGCACGGTATTCCACTGACACTACTTTAGATTGACGTACACTGCCATCTGCTGCTCACAATGCCCCAATGTGTTGACAGCCATGTCCCACAATGCATCACTAACTGATGCTTGGGCAGAAGACCTGGAAATCGCTCTATGTAGCCTTTCACGGAAAGATGGCGCAATTGAAAATACATTACAGTATTGGTATCAATGTTGTTAAAATACCCTGCCGTAAAAGCTTTCTTCAGTTCTGGGGCAAGTTTCATAACAATTTTTATCAATAACAAATGCTAAATTTCTATGACAAATTTGCTCTCAGCCAAACAGATGCCATGGTTTCAGTAGCTTATAACTTGTTATTGATATCAAGTTTGATGAAACAGGGTCTTGAAACCACACATCCAGGATATACCATCCTATGCACAACATTGGATTCACTTTGTCTCTTGTTTTTTATTTGCTTTGCTCAGCGTCTGATGATGTGTAACCCAGCCCTAAGGATGTCAGCGGAAGAGGGACTCATGCATCAATACTTTGCAGATCTCAACTCTGTTGTCAACTAGAGAGGGCAGTATTTTTATCGTGCAACTCGTAAATCATTTAATGTTATTCTCAAGAAGCAGCCAGTAAGAGAGTTTATGAGATTAAGAACTAAGAATATCCTATCAAAAACAAATTTAGCAGTTAGTAATACAGTCAAACCTGCTTTAGTGACCACCTGTCTACAAAAACCACATTTTTTGTTTCCCTTGAAAATGGTTTCTCATTGAAACATGTACTAAAGGAACCTATCTACAAAGACCACATTTTGTGTTTCCCTTGGGCGGTCGCTGTAGACAGGTTTGACTGTAATACTCAAAATGTGAAAACATTGAAGTTGAAAGTAAGGGACAGCATGGTTTATGTATAAAAGATTAATCATATGTATTATCGTAAGGTGCATCCATTTTTGAACTTTCCTGCCCAAACTATTGATGCACCCTATAATTAAATATTTGTGAGTAAAAGAGATGTCACAATGTCATATAATGATGGTATACTTGAGATGTTCAAGATTTTGAAAAGGAGAATTTTACTATTTAACTATAAAGATGCAGGAAACCCTATTGTGCTTTAGTTTTTAATGTATTTATTAAGAAGGAGGTAACACACTGGCTCCAGAGGGCTCTAAACTTTCCGGTCACCAGAAGAAGACCTCGCAGGAGACCCAGGGAAACTTGGAGGGAAACCATAGAAGAAGATGCCAAAACATCAGGCTTTAGTTAATAGCTTCTTGGAAAGCAGCTATTAAGGAAATGAAATGTCCAACCCCACAAAGTGGGACAAATGGACTCTAAACGCTGATGATGATGATGTGACTTTTGTTGAAGGCAGATCCCTTTAAAATGCTGAATTTAAAGATTGAAATGTTGTGGATCCTACAAAACTTATCCAGTGAACCCGAACATGAACACCATCAAACTTTCCCATCAAACTTCATGAAGTGAGTGAACCAGAAGGTTTAAAACCCACATATTTAAACTCTCTCTGACTCTCAAATTGAAAGTTTTTTGACGATCGGTTAATTCATCATACATTCCTGGGGGTGTTTCACAAGGACTAAGATCAACCTTAATTGGAGTTGAACTGGTTGCTCTCACCGTTGGTCTCTCAAGGGACGTCACAAATCTACAGAATTTAATTTTGTTATAGTTCATTGTTGAAGAAAAAAAAAGTGGATTTGTAAACACGATTTGTACGTCCCTTGATAGACCAATGCCAGGAATGGTGAGAGCAACCAGTGACATGAACGGCCTGCCATCGTTCAAGTCCAAGTTAAGTCGATCTTAGTCTTTGTGAAACACTCCCCTGCTGTTCAGTTGAATATGGACGTAAGCAAGTGGCAAGATTAGACAGATGTATTAAAGTGTTGTGTGTATCTTTGTTGTGGTTTTGTGAATTTGATCTTAAATATATGGTGACGTCCTATTTCAAACCACCACATCATTGAGCATTAGTTGTTGTTCTTAGGGTTGTTGTCCTCATGGCGGTCACTTATGTCTTTAAGAAGTAAGAATGGGTTTATAAGTGGGGGAAAAGACATTTGATTGTATGTATGTACTACATACAAGAAGATATCTGTAATAGATCTGTAAAGCACTTAGAGACACTGTCGATGGATGCAGAGCAATGTAAACCTAGAATATTATCAATATTATGAGATAAATTTGTGAAAGGGGAGGGGTGGTAGTGACACTGACCAAGATTTTTATGTTAGGGGTCACAGCCTTTTCAGGAGTGGCCAGAAGGATCAAAGGGTCAATAAGATAATGAACTGCTTGCCTGAACTCTGATTTAGTATTGTGGTTGTTATACTTTGTTTTGATGGTACTATTTTGTTGTTGTAATTCACTGGAAATTTGATGTTTTCTATTGAGTATTTGTGTTTGCTGAACTTTATTGAAGGCATTTTATGTTTTGCCTGATCATAACTACAATCAGTGTTCAATATTACGGAGCAGATGATAACATATGGAACTGTGGGCCTGACTTATAAGATATCATTGCTTTGAGAAGTAATTTTTATTGTATGTTGTGAATGATGCACTTTGCCCAGTTTGTACAATAGATCAGTGTAAAGGGTACAATGAAGAAGAGCCCTATGTCTGTGCACCTGACATATCACTTTAATTTAACTAGAATTTACTTTTGTATTCCCCGATCTCATCTAATTCCTTACATTCTAGAGTAAGTGTGCGGATAAATTTTGTCAAAATTTGAGCAAGAATAAAGTCATTTTCACTGGAAAATGCGTTGATGTCATTTTGTTATATGGTACAAAACAAAGAACATCCCTATGAGAAAACAATGTTCTTAACAATGATATTTAAATGTGATTTGAGTTAATCAAACTGAATCCTTTGATTGAGCCGCAATGGGAACTACAACTTTTTCTATCTACAATATGTATGTTTTATGTCTATATGTTATGCCCTCTTTGGGCAAATCCATTTTCCTTTGCCATGTATGCTGTATGGTGATATACATGGATCTCTGTATAATTATGATCTATATGTTCCACTGTCTATTTCGTTTATGAAATAAATCCCGTTGCAATGGCATTTGGATATTTAAGCATAAGATTTCTAACAAAGTTAGGGCATTTTGTGTAAAAAAAGAAAATACCTTGCACTTTACAAATATTTAAAAGAATTAAGAGGAGAGATAAGAAGATAATGTATAAAACAAGAAATGTATTTATATTACATCAGGGATCTGCTGTAAGCTATGCCACACTGTTATAGTATTTTAACCAGAAGAGATAAGGATATTGTTGTATGAACATGATCGCAAAGATAATATCAGAATTCTACTTGAGGGCTATATTTCCCTATTGTATGTCCCATAGAAATCCTGCTATGATTATGTTATACATCATTGTAATGTGGCATTTTACAATAGATGACGGACGAAGCCATTAAAATGGCCTTGGGGTCGTGATCTGTTGAAAGTCTTTGGGATCGTGTATATGAGAATACACCAGCCAAAGGGATGATGGCTCTGTGCAACCTTGTGACTCTTGTAAGAAACTATTAAGGGGATGGTTTTATCCGCTATGTTTTGAGTGTATTTATGTGAATAGAATATACAAGGGCCAGCCAGACATGGTTGTTGATTGTATTGTTGTTTGTTGCTATTAAATATTAAGTCATCTGTGAAATTTTAACAGATAATATCTGGATTAAGTCATTGTTTGTTCGTTTGTTTATTTATTTATTTATTAAAAATACAATGAGGTATGAATAAATCAAAGGTGGAAGTATAGTTCTATGTCAAGTTTTTCATAATCAACTATTACTACAGGGATGCCAGTTTTCAGACTATAGCCTGATTTGAGGCCCTGACACCTTTCCATATCAGGCTTTATCAAGCTTCATATTGTACATAACATTTGAGACTCCAACATGTCTGGGTCTCTTTTCAGGCTCATCTGGAGAAACCAACTGGCATCCCTGTAACTAACTGTTGACTTCAATTACAAGGTTCTTTGGATATATTAGATGGGGTGGGATGCTTTGGGCTTCTTTCATACATTTTCTACATGTTTCTTGCTTGAATTTATTTATAATCAAGATAAATTTGGGGGAGAGGGTGGGGGAGTTGAGCACCAAGTCCCCCTCTACCTCCCCTATAATCGACCTTTTCAAATAGCCTATTTGACACCCATTAATACTTGTTGATAACAATAGCAAATAAACTGGTTCACCCGGAAAATAAAGCATGTTCCAGGCAAATGAAAACATGAATAATTAATATAACATAACAGTACAATAAACTTACGCAACAAGGAAATCGAACAACATTATGTCGCAATTTGAATTAAAATCATAGCATGATTTAATTGTTGTAATAGGTGAAAATCCTGATACCAATTTATCTCTGACAGAGTTTGTGCTCATCGATAAGGATAATTCTGAGTGTACGATTTTATTATTTGATTTTGAGAATATTATTTGACTTCGAGAATATTAATTACCGATTTCTTTATAGCTTGTAGCTCACTCAATATAATGCACTTCTTGTTGTTTTGATGTTATGCATGAACGGTAAACGAGTCCGAAGTCCATACGAGCATGTACATATAAGTCCATGATACGAGGCATGGACACCAAAGGGGGCGTGTACGAATAGGCAGAAACAAGAGATTATCTATGATCAACGGATTAGGTATTCTAATGTGAAACGTACAACTGTTAAAATGGTCACTTCTGTACATTTGTCTGGATGCATCCATAAAGCGTTTCTCTCCTCATTTAGCACTTGCTTACATACATGTACAGGCAGATAAGATAATTTGCTTCGTTTTTGCAGCTACGAAATTAGCCATCGTAGTATACTTCGATGGATCTTATTTTTTTCCCGTGCCAATCTGTTGTACCAACATCCCAAAATAATATGTTAACCAAACATGACGTAGAGTATAGTACTACATCCTCGCTGTGTAGAATCCTTTGTTCTCATTTTCGGCGCACAAAACAAAGTTCATAAATCTGGTACAAGCCTATGACAATCACCTACCGGCGAACTTGCTCCCAATCGACTTCTGATCAGTGCATCTGCAAAATCACTTTGTCTACTTCATAGACTAGTTGACATTGGGAGCGCATTAGAGACGTCACTGGTCCGTCCCCAAGGGGTCCGTCTCCCAGCTCAACTCCCCCTCCAAACAGAATTCAATACCTTCCTACAAGAATATATTAGTAAAGCATATATTCTTGAACGAGAGGAAGTTTTTTGATGTTTTTCTTGCTGAGTAGACTCTAGTTGAAGATTGTATTGTTGATGTAGAGAGTGAAGAGGAAGGAAGATGTCTGGGAGCAGTATGGATTCAAACAATGGGGCAGCGCTAGATCCAAGGATTAAGGTAAGTTATTTATCTTCATCTTTAATATATCTTTCGAATAATAATGGGCAATATCATATCATATTATTGTTATACTATTTTTGCAATTATAAGTTATAGGGGACTGCAATCTATAAGCCCAGCTTTTCAGCAGTCCCCTCCATGACCAACCTGTTTTATATTCCTGTTGTACACTGTGGACCAATTACAAATATATTGTTAAGTTTTATTGTTTTACTATGTACAATGCAATTCCATGTACTATATTTCATTTTGTTGGAAATGGAAATAAACGAAATGAAGGTGCACCTTTAAAGACCCAAGCTTATTGGCGATGTCTTTTGTAATGTAGATACACCCTCCCCATATCTTTTTCATAAGGTTAACCATTCTTATGTATCTTATATCTTTTATATTATGGCGACATCGTAGACATGCAATAAGCCAGTTTACAGATACAATCTGCGCATGGGCAGATAAAGGTCATTTGTACCAAAATGGTAAAACCCACAGAGATGAATACTGGATATGCGCTCGTGAAAGTTATGTAACATTATTCATGTATGCACCTACGGTACATTCTATGATACGCAGGTGGAAGTATTCTTTTCAAGAGGTCAAACAAAAGGTATTCATGAAGCACAGCTAGGACTGTGGCAGTTATTATTCTAGTACCCCATTCACAGTGGTTTTGAAATTTGTAGCGGCGTTGTAGCGGAGCGGCGACACCGCCATAACACCGCTACAAATGCATTCACAGTAGAAAAGTTATCCCGCTGCAGCAGCGGGATAAATATCATGTACCCATTCACGCTGCAGCGGGTGATTTTTATTACCTCCGTAACAAACACGTGTATGCATGGCTCATGACCCGCGAGTGACCCCGATATGACCGGAAATACTTCAGCGCGTAAACATGTCAAGTTGCTTTTTGTATCCTCGATCATATTACTTTTTAAAAAACTAGCATTTTTATTGCTTCCAGTCAGAATATTTTAATTTTTGAAGTGTGAAATATTTTTATTTGGATAATTATAATATCTACATAATAATAAAATCAATTTAAATCCACTGGTTACTTTATTTCTATTTCACTTTATGTTCCCCATTGCTGGAGAAAAGAGGTCAGTGATAGGTAAGTAAACAAATCACACGTGTTTGTCGCGGTGTTATAGCGGAGAGCCTTCACACTGAGTAAACACCGCGACAGCAGCGGGACTGTCCCGCTGCTGTAGCTAGGCGTGCCTAGCGATAGTTTGTGTCGGCGTTATCGCTAGGCGGTGTTATCCCGCGATAGTTTATAACGGGTCCGAGCCTTCACACTGAAGACAACACCGCGACAGCAGCGGGACAGTCCCGCTGCTGTCGCGGTGTTTGAGGCCACTGTGAATGGGGTATAAGATGCTCAAAGTGGAACTTCTCCATGTGTAAAAGATCTGTGGATATTTGGGGTCATTTTGTACCATGTGCTATCTGTAAACTCCCTTATATTACGTTAATTTGTGTCATTCTTGGTTAATATTGTCATCTTGTTACTCTTACACTCAATTATCTATGTTACAATAACATTTTGAAATTTAGTTTAAACATATTTGTGGCTTACACCCAGTAAATAAGATCGATTGATCGATCTGTAATTGAAAAACAAGTCAGAAAAAATCTTGGAACCAGCGGGATTTGAACCTGCCATCTCCTGCTTGCCGGGCAGCGACTCTACCACCAGGCCATCACTGGTCCATGGCACAGTCACGATGAACTAGAAACAAATACCCAAGTTTTCCTGATTCATTCTCCCAGGAAGCATTACATTTATACAAAAATTTGAAATTTGTTATCCAATGAATAAAAAAAGAAAGAATAGAGAATGATCTTATTTTGTGTGGATTTAAATCAATGCAATTTAAATTAAATTAGATCTTTTGAAAATAACGGGGGGGGGGGGGGGTGGGAGGGGTCTTAAATTTTAAGAAGTGTCAACATTTTCTGTAATGTATTTTATACTTTTCTTTACTTTTCTGTCTCTTTCTGTCTCCCCGGCTATCTCCCAAGCCCTCCTCTGTCTTTCTCCCATTTCTTTGTTCCTAAAGGCTATTTCATTCCCTTTATCATTACAATGTGCTTCTTTAAAAGGTCTTACATTTAAACGTATGTTCAATATAATGAGCCCAATAATGTATGTTACTTATTTTAATGCCATACATTTCGCGTGAAAGGGATAATATTAACGTATGATGTGCATTTAATGAAAACAGATTAAAAATAAAAAGAATAGTTCATACCATTAAACAGTCGAATTAATGCGAATACTCAAAATAAGTGGACCATCGTATCGTGCACTTGATTTTCGTTATGTTTTACATTACTTCGCGGATAACTTGGTCCCGGAACTTGGTTAAAACCGATTAGGCTAACTGTAAACGCAGTTGTAAGAGCAATACTTCCTATATACAAGATTCATTGACCTGCTATTTCCTCGTAACTTTACACTTTATTCTAGTACGTGACACTGCACATACTGTTTTGTCTACGATGTCATCATAATATAAAATAAAAATCAGCATGTACTTTAACAGGGGGGGGGGGGGGGGGGTGGGCGGCAACCAAAGATAAGAAAAAAACCCACTATCATTAACATAATGAAACGACTACACACTCAAGAAAGATTACCAAGAGACCTTTTCAGGACTCCCCAATCCTCCCCCTCTCTCTCACACAGTCATGGTGCAACCACAAGCCTACTGTATATAATGAAATGTGTTATAAATTTTACGTAACATATTTGCATCTACATGCATAGGAATTGAGATTATATTAAAACAAAATAGATCAAATTTAAATCCCCTAATATTAAATGATAGATACGTTGGTAAAAATTAGCAAGGAATTGTAAGAAAAGATTTAATTGCCCAAAGTGCAGATTTGCTTAAAGGTACTATGTCCCATTTGCAGGCCAAAAAAATGAAAAGGTTAAATTCCAACGGCCTTTGAAAGATAATACTAATTTAGAACTTCCCTAAAAAAGGTGGGGCTTGAAAATGTCTTCAAGTGGGAAAATAACGACTATTAGTTGTCAAATCGACTTAGGAGCTATAGAGCCAATAAGTAATAGTCTTGATTTTCAGACCATTGAACTGAATGGTCATACGTTTTATGCTGCGCAAAGATTCAATCAGTTTAATTTTGGCCATCACAAGAAGTGGGTTATTGATGTAGACAAATGCTCATGTACCCTTTACAGCTCATTTCATGTATGTTATTATCAAAGAAGAAAAAAAGCCAGTCAGTCACTCAATAGTGTCTGACAGTGAAGTCTAGCAAGTAAACAGGTTTCCTTGCATAATTTGAATATGAGGACACTGCTAACATTTAAATTTCACAGATAGGACATACATGACATATTCATAATTCCTGCAAAGTTCTACATAATTTGAGGTTGGCTGCAAAAGGGACATAGTACATTTAATTGCTTGATGAATTGATGGCATGGAACGTACCATACAGAGATGTCTTACGCAAGCATTGTTATGAAATGGAGCGCGTTTATCTAGGCTTGCCACTAGATATGTACATATCGTACCCCACTATCGAACCCCACTATCATACCCCACTATACGATCGTGATTTGCGGGATGTCGCGTTTATCTACTCTTCACGATTCAAAATAAAGGCCTTGTGTCTGCCCAGCTGTTTTGACCCGGGAAGCAGACAGTTTCTCGGAGGTCAAATTCACACACATGCTTGTACACAACACCTGTGTGGTCCTATTTGTATGTGACGTTCAAAACAGCTTTGCGTTTATCGACCTCTCAGAAACGTGATTCTGGCTGTATGTCACATACAAAACGCACCTTTTTGCGTCTTTTGATATGCCCATATCTAAAGACGTTTGAAAAAGGCTTTGCGTTTATCTACTTCTAAATTTGCCTGAAAGACGTTTGAGAAACCTGATTCTAGCCAAAAATTTCCTAGATAAACACAACCATGGTCACGTAGCTATCTTAGCAATGTCACTTTAATACATAACGTTAAACTTTTATTACCCAAACATAATACTCGTTTGCTTGAAATCTAGAGGTTCGTATGACCGAAATAAAAGCAGAAAGGTTATCATGGGTGTCATTAAGTAATGACCTTTGAAATCTGAACACATCTTCACGTAGCCGCAATAGTTTATCAGTTTCTTGCTGCGTCAACATAATACTAGATAATTATGTGGGACTAAAGGAACGAAGGTCAGATTTGCATAGACAACGAAGGTTAATTCAATATTTGCTAAGGAGATGCTGAAACTGAAGTGTAATGTTTGCGTATTTGTTGGTGTACACAGTACACAAGGGGGCAATCAAGGGTCTAAGTTTAAGATTATGCAACTAAACCTCATATAGGTGTAAAATACCAATCATGGCAGTACATTATGTTATGTCATGTTTTTTTCTCATTATGGCATGAAAGTTTGCCATCGTTTTTATCCCTCATCCCATATCTCATTCTAGCTCTATATGCAAAAAAAAAACTGAGCATGAAGTGTGTGGGTGCGCGCGTGTGTGGGTGAGGGGGGGGGGGTGTGGGTGTACAGCCTGCAAACAAATTAGTGGCATACCCAAAGAGTACATAATTACAAAAAAGTGTCCCCTTTCAAATATTTGGCTGGGGGTGGGGGGGGGGGGTGGAGGGAGAGCCGGTAAAAATCAGTTGGTAAACCAGAAGTACAACCCCCGACAAAAATGTACCCTTTACAATATTTGATCCCAAATGCACCTAAAAATATTGATACCTTTTCGTTTGCTTGTCTGAGATACTTTAATTAAATATAACCGAAGGAATGTGTGCCCCCCGCCTCTACAAAAACCCGCATCCGTCTCTCTTGCATGATATGATGAGGGTATTGAAATAAACGTTAGGTTTGATATGCAAGAGCTGATTTACACCTGTTTCAAAATTAACGTAACGTTTTTAGGATTTCCGGCTCAGTTCGTGCTCTGTTATTTAAACCAATACAGCAACGTTTTTGGAGGGGGTTTGGGACTGAACCCCTACCCCCATAACTATTCAACACCCATACAAAATTGACCATACACGATTTTAAGCGAGGCAGAAATGAATGCGAGAACATGAAGCCCCCTTTCCAACTGTTCTTCTAGAACCGCGTCTGTATGTACGCGTTCACCACCATGGCATTAGCCTGTCGTGAGATGTCAAAATAAATGTTACCTTATCAAAAGAGAAGTGAAATTCACTGGTTTATTATTTGCAGATACTCAGTTTAAAGCTGGTGGCTACATACACTATGGCCCGAATTCACAAAGGAGGTTTGTCGACAAACCTAGGTACAAACCTTGGTTTGAAACGCGTCGAAACGCGTTACATGACCTAGGTTTGTCGACAAACCTAGGTACAAACCTTGGTTTGAAACGCATCGAAACGCGTTACATGACCTAGGTTTGTCGACAAACCTAGGTACAAACCTTGGTTTGAAACGCGTCGAAACGCGTTACATGACCTAGGTTTGTCGACAAACCTAGGTACAAACCTTGGTTTGAAACGCGTCGAAACGCGTTACATGACCTAGGTTTGTCGACAAACCTCCTTTGTGAATTCGGGCCTATGTGTTTAAGTTACCTAAGTACAACTTTCTTCATAAATTATGCTTAAAGCTGCTTCCAATTCAAAAAGCTTTTTTTTTAAACCTCAAATATTATATCATGACCGAGCACATAATCAAATATTAATGAATTTTCATAACAAAGGGACATTACAAGTCCAAATGAAGCATGAAGCGATTTGTACTTGAACTGATATCATCTTTTCTTTATGTTGCCAAAATGAGTATAATTATGTTAGCCGAGTGTCGACAATCAGGGAAAGGACGATATTTCAAAGATCAATTGCTTTTTAAACAAATATGGACTTTCACGCTGTCACCTAATTTAGGCCGGTACTATCTATGATCAAATATAAATGATAAGGGCAATAATATTGATAAATGCTCTCTTCCTTCCATTATCTAAACAGATCAGAGTTCACGTTGATCGTTACCTTGGCATGAATATTCATTTAATAATGTACACTGTGATTGTTCGGAAGCAGAATATTTCGGAACACTGGCGCAGAAATGGAGGGGGGGGGGGGGAGCTATGTGACCCATTCATATGAAGAAGAAAAAAAAGAAAGAAATGAATGAAATAGAAAGAGAGATGGAAAGAAGTGGGGGAAGAGGAATGGAACCATTTAAGACTGAATAACGATCCTCCCACCCACACCGTACCCTACTCGTACCCCCGCTTTGTTGCCTCTCATGACAGTCATCATTCCCCTTTCTTAACCGAAGGGGGCGTTCCCCCTCAACGCTAAACCATTGTATGAAGATTTAATTACGTTGTGACTTTAATGAAAACATCTCCTATTTTCCGTGTCTGGTTCGAAAACGCTACCTGAACCCGCAGATTTGCTGATAATAAACTCTCTCAAAGTATTTTATATTCATCAAACAACGCTATCTGTGAATGCGATGTACTGTGTTTTAAGTATTATGTACCTTTAAAGAGAAGGTTGAGTTCTGGGGAGAGGCCCGAACTATAAATTGTGAGCGTTATCTTTGTAATTATGAAAGTGTGGAAGAACGTCAGAGAAAAAATGTTCCCTAAAAAGCATGGCTCTTCAAATGCCTTCATAATCTAAATATTACAAGATAGTAACAGCTATATGAATGAGGCCAGATGTTTATGCCACATGTTTGTGTATAATAGTCCCATATACAGCTTTCTGTGTACAGTGCTTTTTACTTTTACAAAGACTGGGCCAAATTTCTTATCATTTTGATGACTGCAAAACCTTGCAGTACACACCAATACTTATATGCTACATGATCCGTTCCACACCGTTTCTTTCACAATGTAATAGCATGACTAGAACTCAACTTTATCTTTAAATAAAGATTACCTCCTTTTTTACTTCCGTCTATACAGGATGAGCTTGAACTATTGAATACAGCCTCTGCGGAAATCAACCGGCTAGAAAAACAATTAGATGTAAGTATATTATGGTATGCATTACGTTTACTGGTTTACGTCCTCACTATTTAAACGTTAAATCACTTAAGATATCATGGATAAGAAAATTTATTTGTTCTGAAAGTTTCACTCTTCATATGTTCCAATCATTCTTACCTCCACCGTATACATCTCTTCAGTTATTCATGGGGGCTGAATATTACAAAGAATTAGCCACTACAATACTATTATCAGCCTTTTCAGACCTTACTAAATTCACTGTAAATAATATTGCATGTCAACCCCTTTGGAATAACCCTAAAATAAAAGTTAATGATAACGTAATTTATTATAAGTCTTGGTGCGCTAAGGGGTACGTTTTGTTAACGATGTTTTAAAAACAGATGGATCATTTCTCTCATACTTTGATTTTCAACGTAAATACAATGTACATGTAAACTTTCTTCAATATTATGGCTTTTGTCATGCTATTCGATTTGGTTTTAATAAAAATGTCATACCAAAGGTCATTGAACCTACATGTATCATCCGGGAAGCATTGTTATTAATAATAAAAGTGGAATAAGGTTGTGCACATATAATTATACCGTTCTTTATTGAAGCATAATATAAAGGAATGTAAAAGTCTTACTAAGTGGAAACAGGAGTTTGACCTTGACAATATTGTATGGAGTTCATATTATTTTCTTCCCTTTAATTCAACTGTCGATGTTAACATGAGGTGGTTTCAGTTCAAGTTACTGAATAGAATTCTTTATATGAAATATGCTTTGTTAAGATTTAAATTAGTTACAGATAACTTATGTACATTCTGTAATAACAGTGTAGAAACGATAATACATATATTTTGTTACTGTATTCATACAACCGAAATATGGTCTAAACTTAAGTATTGGTTGTCCCGTAATAATGTACTTATTAAGTTTAGAAATCAAAATAAGTTGTTTGGGTTTCACGGTAATAATAACAGTGCCCTTAACTGTATTATGATTATAGTCAGGAAAGACATTTTTTCAGTTAAATGTAAACAGTGTTTGCCAGTTTTTTAAAACATAATATCAGCGATAAAGTGTTATTATAACATGGAAAAGTATATATGTAAAACAAATCTGAAAGAACAGAAATTTGTGAAAAAGTGGTTACTTTTTGCAAAGAGTTTCTGATTGTTTATTTCTTCTAAAATCATTTTGCCAACTAAATCTGTGATATTTATTTAAAAAAGTGAACTTCAATTTGTAACTGATATCTATAAATGTATTTTCTTATCATATTTTGAATGGCCAGGAATATTATTTTGAATTTCTGCATGTAAAAATCAATTTTTGTATACATAATAATGTGAACGATATTATTTAATAAAGGATCCCTGTGGAAGGGGAAAAAAGGAAAAAAGAAAACAAATTTAAACGTTATGCGGATATTGTAGTTACGATATATTGTTTTAATTTTCTAGTCGCACTATTTATCTTTTTGAAGAGCTGTATGTTACAGTTAATTCTTAGAGAAATAGTTAGCAATTCTGTTTTTCAATTCAAGTTTGTATGAGCTAAAAAAAATTCTCCATGTATTTGATTAAGAAAGAAAACTCTAATTAAAAATCATAATAATACGAGTTCAAATTTGTATACATTTCATTTATGATCATCATCGGGAACTGAATGTGAATGCACTTCTTTGATATAGTTAGGAGGTTAGGCATTGAGGATACGCGATGGCTCAGTGGTAGAGCAGTGGTCTAAGAAAACCGGGAGGTCCCGGGTTCGAAACCAAGTAAATTTGCTCGTGGCCTTTGGTAAGGCATTAATCCTCATTACCAAAGCCCTCGGAGAGGACACGCCGTTGGTTCCCTGGTTGTTTACATCAAAGCATATGAAGGCTCTCTTAGTAATCAGGTAAAACAATCATCATCAAACATTAGCATTAACATTAACATTAACTCAACTAATGTTGTTTCTCTGTGGTAGGAATCTCGGCAAGCATTTCGTCAGACATTAACAGAATCAACCCAAAGTCTGAATGAAAAGATCAAGAAATGTCGCAAGTCAGCTCAGAAGGCCCAGGGTTACTATGCAGCCAAGGAGGAAGCTAGAAAGGTGAGTAGAACGTTCCTAGAGAAAACAATATTCATCATTCCCTATGACTATTAGTCCAGAATCTGGCCTATTTAATTTAGACCTCCACCACACCAACGCAATATGCAACCTCCCCCTATACTTACTTGCTGTCAGCCGAAGATGGCGTGGTCATTAAATTAGAACGCTCTGCGAAATAAAGCTTACATGCTGAGACTGGGCTGGTGAGCGTATACGAGTTCGTTGATAACGCCATCTTCAGTGGCTTGAATCAATTGTAGGGAATATAATAATCCTGAAGAACTGGCCAGATTGTGGACTATATGACTATGTGCACGTTGAACCTTTGAAGGGGCGAGCGAGACAGTGAGAAAAGGTCTACTGATAGAAGGAGAAACACATAACATGAATACAGAGAATGAGAGTAAGAGAATGAGAAAAAAGAGGGGGAGGGAGAGATGAAGGGAGGGAGGGAAATAGAGTGTGTGAGAGAGAGAGAGAGAGAGAGAGAGAGAGAGAGAGAGAGAGAGAGAGGGAGGGGGGGGGGGGGGAGTGGAGAGGGGTGTAGAAATAATCAATATAAGAAATGACATTTCCTTGGGTCGACATTCGCCCTTACATTATTTGTCAGTATACTCTTCCACTTTGTCTCCACTTGTTTTTGTATTTTCTCGTCTATTATATATTTTGCATACTTACAACTCTTTCCCTCCCATCCCGTTTACTAAGCTTTGGTTTTACTCATTCCTGTTTATCGCCCCTCATCCCTCTCCCTTAACTTACACAGGCTCAGGAGCTTGCCCAAGAGGCGGCCCTTCGCTATCAGCGAAGCTCAGGGATGTATTCTGCAGCACGAGAAACCATAGGGATCGCTGAAGAGGCGGCTCTGACGTCCAAGAAACGACTGATGCAGGATTCAAGAAGAAGATTTGATTCGGCTCTTCAAGAGATGCTTAATCTATCCACAGAAAAGGTATGTTAAAGTTCCACTGCACTACTTGTAGCTACTTGCGCCCTCTATATAACAAACAATGCCTAATCGGTGGCCATTGGTCCCCCATGATCCTCTTTTTCTTCTGTTAATTAAAAGGTAATTTGATGAGATAACCACCTGTCCAGTAACCTTGCAGGGTGGTCTAATCCCTCATGTACACTATTAAAGATGGGCTTTAAAATAGTAAACAATGCTTGCAGACTGTCTCGGAGGTCCACTGCACACGAGGCGTTATGGCCTAACGTAGGACAGCGTCAGTGGTGTACGCAGTCGTTAACGCGCCTTGTGAAAGTGGATAATGTGTCCATTTAAATGTTGCAAAATAAACAGAGCAAACAATGAGTTGAAGTATGCGCTAAAAGCCCTAACATACACGCTTGGGACATATTTTTCATTTCATTTCAAAGACTTTATTTTCTGCAATCAAACAAATCAATAATTATACAACAAATATGGATAATTATATAAAACATAAGGTATGCAAACAATATACAAAATATAGAAACAAATGTATAATACATGAGTAAGAGTAAATTTATACGTTGGGCCATTGCGTGTATAAAGAAAGAAAGCAGAAGGTCGCCTTTGTAAGCAAAAGCTTGAGCAGACGGTCAACCGAGCTAAGATAAAAATGAGTTGTGAAATATTGGCAAAGTAACAAGAAGAGGGGGGCCATGATACTCAAATGATATATATATTACAATTAAATGTGAATATAAACAGTTGGATTCAATATAAATAATTATAGAATTAGCATATGAATCTCATCTTTATAAGGCTACTAATTATACGTTAATGACAGAAATAAGAGAGAAACTAAACAAAAACAAGGGTGCGAGTGGTGCGTGTGTGTGCAAGTGCAAGTGTCCTCATGCGCCAAAATGTTGAATCATCGGTATTACTATGTAACGTCAGACCAAAATTTAATGTAGTTTCTAAAGTTTTACAAAGAACGCTTTATATTTTTTATTTTTATCTTTATACATTATATTGTGAAATAATGTTTTTTTTTAGTGTAGCTTTAAATGAATAGAGAGATGTACACTGTTTAATATGTCTAGGGAGTGCATTCCAAATTATAATGGCCCAATTATAATGGCCCAATCGAAATAACTCCTCGTGCACAATTGGCATGATGGATCAGTAAAAGCATGGAGTTACTAACCTAGTAACTCCATGGTAAAAGACTTGTTATGTCTTGCTTGACGCTGGCGGTCTGAAACGAGGCATCCTTCCCTATTATACAGTTGCACTCCAGGTCTAACAATGATGGGTTCTTCGGGGTTGATCAAGACCTACTTGATATTGATATATTAAAAACTGTCTACATAATCGGGAAACAATAATATATTTTCCAACTGCTTCCCAATTCTTCTGCGAGCTATGACGAGATGACTCGTATTCTAGGTCGGTACAGACTCGTGCTACATGCGGCATAATGTAGTATTTGCTAATGAATCAAAGGGGGTTATATTTTATGTATAATAATAATAATAATAATAATAATAATAATAATAATAGCCTAATAGTCCACTCAAATATAGAATACCCAAGGTAGCCTGTTTTAATATTACCATAGTATTACCAGGTTCAAATCTAATTTACCTAGATCGAGGGAAAAAATTGGGGTAAAACACCTCGTCCAAGGATGTAAAATAGGAGCGAGGAACGTACCTAGATCCTTTCTTTTTTTTCTCTTATCCTCAAGCGAGGTTTTTATTTCCATAATATAATACATTTGTACATTAATAGCTCAGTAATTGAGTGAAACATAACATAGGTTAAAGATTAAAGTACGTTTAACAATTCTTCCAGCTTAGTATTATTTTCTTTGCTAACACATTCATATCTTAAAAATAATCTTAGCAACGACTTGAATTCAAAAAACAAAGTATGTGGGTAGTAAACAGAACCATTAACAATCTTCTTAACGTAACATTTACCTAGATCCTTTCGTTTCAGTGTCAAGAGCCTTCACCAATTACTATTTAGAATTTATGTCATATTATTGTCATGGTATTGACATGAAATCCCAAAATACAAACATATTGTAATGATAACATTCTTTGTTATTCCCTATTTTTAAGCTCAATGTCGCCGAGCGAGAGAAGCGAGAGAGCCAACACGAACACGAGAAGCGATCCAAACATTACATCACGACTCAACAACAAGTGGACAAGCTTGCAAAGAAGTTCAAGAGATCCATCGGCAAATCAGCGTGAGTGATCACTGTCCTAGCTGTGGCGTATCCCAAACGATTCTAGGACACCTACCCCCTGGACATCCACCCCCGGACAACTACCCCGGACAACTATCCCCAGACAACTACCCCCTACGACAACCATCCTCTATGACAACTACCCCTGGGCAACTATCCTAGGGGGCAACTATCCTATAGGTTGTCCTAGTGGGTAGTTGTCCTGGGGGGGGGGGGGGAGGTAGTCGTCCTAGAGGGTGGTTGACCTAGGGGGTAGTTGTCCCAGGGGGTAGTTGTCCTAGGGGGTAGTTGTCCTGGGGGGGTAGTCGTCCTAGAGGGTGGTTGACCTAGGGGGTAGTTGTCCTGGGGGGGGGGGGGGTAGTCGTCCTAGAGGGTGGTTGACCTAGGGGGTAGTTGTCCTAGGGGGTAGTTGTCCTAGGGGGTAGTTGCCTGGGGTGGTTATCCGGGGGGGGGGGGTGGATATCCAGGGGGTAAGTGTCCGGATACGATCCAAAAACAGATGTACAGGGGTAGGGTGTAGGGGGGGGGGGATGGTAGGGATCCTTGGAGGCGTGAAGGGGAGGGTAGAGGTGCATCCTTGCTTGATGTGTAGAATATATCAAATGCACAAATGCAACGAATGCACAAAACAAGCAAACATTTAATGATTCCTTTCCTACAGTTGCTGCTTTCAAACCGGGGACAGGGGAAGGGGCCCGAATATTCACTGTATCCTGGATTCCCCATATCTGCCTATGGTCTGTTTTGTATTAAGATGCGTTGAGTTTTGGCATCATTAAAGATTTCCCTGCTCAAAGACCACTGTTCTGACTATTTCATTTCTCACCAACAGCGATTACTACGATCTGAAGAAGTCCTTCTTCTACGAGCTGAACGACCTGAAGATACGAACAGAAGCCTTACAGAGCGCGCTCACCGAGAGCAAGGCCAAGTATCGAGGAGCTCTCAAGCACTTAGAACAGATCTCAGACGATATTCATCAGTCTCGTCAAGTAGCCGTCATCTTGGCTGGAAGTCGACAGAGTGGAGTCGGTGCTGAGACAGAGAACGATTCGGAACACGGGAAACTTGACATCACATTCCATATAGGTCAGTCAGGACTGTTTAATAGTATGTTACTTTTACCTAATCATGTACCTGTAGTAGGTCCATGTCGTAATTCAGACCCGGGGGTGGGATACTCAGATTTGGTTTGGACAGGGGTGTGCCGCTGAAGCTTCGAACCCCCTACCCGTTATTAGGGATCATTTTGGGGCGTTTTTCTCGAAAAAGACCCATTTTTCATAATGCTTGTGTGTTTTTCGGGTGTTTGCAAATTTTGAAAAAACGGACCAGTTTTTAATGGTATTCTTGTTAAAAGTGGGACCCATGTTTATTTTTTGTCAAAACGTGACCCATTAAAGCGGCACACCCCCGTATGTCCTAATATGTGAGTACCCCCTACCCTCGTTGGTCAATGGAAACCTACCCAATAAGCCACTTCGGAGATAACAGATAAAGATAAAAGTCATTTGTACAAAACTGTTAAACCCATCGAGACGACTGATGGATACGAGTTCATGAAAGTTTTGTAATAATTATTTATTTATGCATCGGCGATAAATTCTATGGTACACAGGTGGAAGTATTCTTTTCAAGAGGGCACACAAAAAATATTCATGAAGCACCTCCATTACTTTGGCAGTGATCATTCTAATTTGCACTAAGTTGGACTTCTCCATGTATGAAATATCAGTGGATATTTGATTCATTTATTTGATTAATTTATTAATTCATTTGTACAAGTGCTATCTCTAAAAAGTGGCTTATTCACGAAGTCAAATAAGCTAATGCATTGCCAATACTGTAAAGACAACGCTCCCGTATTTAGCCTCAAGAAATGTAGGAAAGCTATAAAAAAAAGGGGGGGGGGGAGACATTGTGTCCCAATCGAATTTCATACTCCGCCCTCAGACGATAACTTGCTAATGGACTATACGACTACAGTCTAAGAGTGACGCCAACATATTCGAACATTGATAGTAAAATTTGTGCTATTTTCTCAGGCAACCACGAAGCTTGAATTCAAATGAAATCTAATGATGAATAGATTCAGAAGAAGTCTAGATCTCACCTAAAACGCGCCTCTGGTCTATAATACTATCACTTTAAAGACCAAAGTTTTAAGTCAACATTCAAAATGGTAGATTAACTCTTTTTACATGAAAATATTCTGTGACTGAAGGAAGCAGTAAGGTTGGTCTACAAAATGAGGAGGATATTCGAGACAAGAATAATTGGAGGGAGGGAGTGTCATCATGGCGCCAATTTACTGTGAAGGAAGATGCTGACAATTGTAAAAATTGACGATGAAAATACACATACTGGATAATAATTTTTGACCCATTTTTTTAAAGTGTAAATCTGCCATTCTGAAAAGAAAAAACATATTCCGTTCTATTAAGCGCGACTGCAGTACTTGTATAGCTACTTGCGCCCTCTATATAGCAAACAATGCCTAAGTGGTACTCGTTGGTCCCCCATTATGTTAATTGAGAGCTGATTTGATGAGATAACCACCTGTCAGTGACCACGCAGGGAAGTCTAATCCCTCCTGGCCAAACTAATGTAGATAGGCTTGGATATATTTTTAGTAAAGTCTTCCTATTTATATTCTCTTATCCGCAGATGATAGCACTGATGGTGAGAGTGTTATCACTGATACATCGGAACCCTCAAGCTGTGCCTCATCGACCTCCCGAATGCAATCAAGGTCAATCTCAGGTTCGAGTCTTCCATCTCCTGCAGAATGGGACAATGACAATACCAACAACCGTTTCAACTTCGCTGTCGGTTCGAATTCCGAATCAATCAACAGCCATAATGGAAATTCAAAAAGAGATTCAGTTCCTAAGATATACATGGAAACAGTGGACGACGTGGAAGATGACGATGATGATGACAATGATGGAGATATTTTTATCGGCGTTGATATTGACAGTGATAGTGACGATGATACCAAAGGTAAGCTCGATGTCATCCGTAAGCTAAGAACTATTAGCATCTCAAGTAATCTCAAGTCCTTCAGCGTCTACGATGATCGTGAAACCATCGACATCAGCTCTTCGACCACGGCTGATGAATCGACTAGATCAGACTCTACATCAAATCAGGCAACATCGGAACAGGTTGGAGATCAAACAGTCAATGAATCTTCCAATACTCCCGCCAATGACGCCGTCAACGACAGTGTCGATGAAACCATCACTGAAACCGTTGACGACAAAGCGCCACTGTCTCAGCCGGAAAAGAAAGATGACGTATCAGATGCAGCCGTTGATGACAAAGCGAATGATGAAGTCGTCTGGATATGAGCGAGAAACATAGCATAGCTGCCGTAAATGACCATTGACTTGAAAGCACTTCAGTATGCACTTCAGTATGTCAATATCAGAAGGGAAAATATCACTAAATTGCGCATTTGCCCTTAATAATTTCTTTTTTTGGAGAATAGAATACTAATCCGAGTTTCTGTTCTCAATCGAGTGGTCAGAACCAAGTTCTTATGAACCTTTTATTGAGCGGGATGGGTCTTGATTCATTGGCCATGGTGGTTTTTTCCTCGAGATGTCCAAATAGTTTTCAGTATAAAATCAGTTGTATAATGTTGAAGCCTTTAATAATAACCTTTGCCAAAGATAAGTTTGAACGTGACTGTTAGACCAAAGTAAGGAAGTATTATTTTACTACACTATCTTCAAAACATTTCGACCTGCAGAGAGGTATAATCGTATTATGTATATTGATGGAATTACAGTAATGATATACAAGAAGAAATTGTAAACACTGCTGACTTTCTGTTACGAAACAAATTTTTCGCACAACTTTAACACTGTGCGAAATCACGTTTACGTTCTAAGTTGTACACATAGAGATCAATTTTTTTGGTGATCCCTTCAATGTTCTCATTTTATATGAAATAATACAATTCTGTTCTTTTTGTGTACATGAGATTCTGTTAATGCTCTATGCTGTAGCTAAATGAAAGATATTTAGGTTACGGATTTTTTTTTACCAGGTAGGTCAGTCATTTTACGGAGCCCCAAATAGTTCCCCCATCCATTCGGAGCTCCATAATTTGAACTGTGAATGCAAATACTTATACTACGTACTCGCCCCTTTTTTGTTTATATTTGTATATTTACTATTTTACTTTGGGATTCGGATATTTGCTTTTAATGAAATCATTCAACCGCATATATACTAATTATTTTAACCAGCTCAAAGAAGAATACATCCTGAGCATCTTTCTGTTGTTCACACATACAATTTTAACATGTATTACATTATGCAGATGATCTGGTGATGATCATGGTGGTGATGATGATAATCATAATGATTTTAATCACTATTATCATTAATATCATTATTATTATCATCACTATCATCATCATCCTTATGAAGTATGAAGGCATGTCTATCATAATGGTGGAATCTTGAAATAAAATGTAATTGTATATACAATGATTGTGTATTGATTCTGCTTTAGAGTTTACATCCAATATACGATTAGATCTGTGTGTGTGTGCGTGTGTGTGTGTGTGTGTGAGTGTGCGTGCGTGTGTGTGTGTTGTGTGTGTATGTGGTTTTTACAGACGTGTATTGGGGTACTCTAAGGGGGCTAGGAACAGTGTGTGGTCGGGTGGTGTGTGTGTCGCATGATGGGGAGGGGGGGGGGGGGGGGGGTAGTAGTGTGTTTGGTTGAATGGGGTTATTTGTTTTATGTTACAAATGATTTCATTTTTGTTTTCATCAATTGTACAATTTATGTAATGTAAATGTTTTGAATTCATGTCAAGAAAAAACAACTGTACTTTAGTTCTAAAAATCAATTTTTATTGTTTGGAATCAATACAAAAAAACTATTGAGAAAAAGAAAAAAAAAAAAAAAAAAAGTATCAATCAGATATGATTATATACGTCTGGGAACCGACCTTTAAACGTCACCATCCGAAAGACGTGACTCAGTTTCAAACATGCGTCCTCGGCTGTGCTTCCTTTTTGACCTTTTAAACAATCAGCTCTCATTAGCTCTCATCAGTTCTCGTCGGCTAAACACGTATACACAAGGGGCATTAATGTCAGAAACATTAATGATAGAACCATTACCAATTGATCACATTCACATGCAGTATCCATCCACCCACAGCTATACTACAGGAGTACCTCAGTGGGAACGCGCTCGACAAAATAATACAAGCTTTCTGGTTACTACTGCTGTGTGCTTAAAGGTAGTCTGTCTCTTTTGCTGGCTGAAATGTGAAATGATGTCAATCCTAAGGTAAACAAGAGATAATACCAACTAAACCATCAAACCGTTATGAATTTTGAAAACGCGTTGCGAAAAATACGCCTTAAAGGTAGTTTGATTTTTAGACCCTTAATTGTACCACAAATTCGTACGCTTTGTGATGAGTAAAGGCTCGATAAGTTTAAGTTTAGTCATTATAAGAAGCGGGTTATTGATGTGTATTAATGATGGATGTACCCTTAACAGCTAATTTTATCCATGTTATTAACAAATTAATAAAATTCAATCAGTCACTCAGCAGTCTGACAGTGAAGTCTAGATAGTGAACGGTTTCCCTTGCATAACTAGTTTACTCTCAATCGTTAAACGTTTATATTTCAGTGATAGGACATAGCCTTCTTGACATACTCATGATTCCTACAAAGTTCTGCATAATTTGATGTTGGCTGCAAAAAGGATACACCAGTGGCGGATCCAGGGGGGGGGGGGGGCGGGGGGCCCGCTCCCCCCCTTGGAAAAAAAAGTAAAAACACGTGATTTTTAGCTTTTTTTGGGGGGGGGGGGGGGGGGGGGGGGTGCAAATTTTCAAATTTTCGAGGGCCAAAAAAAAAAAATGTGCTCACTCCCCCCCCCCCCCCCCTGGGCTAGGAAAGCTTTTCCAACAATGTTGAGATGCAGTCCATCTACACCATAACATTTATTTGATGTTTCTAGTTTCAAGTTTATTTGTTTCACATTTCACAAAAAATAATTCACATAATTGACATAATTAGAACATATTATGAATGAAATATACTAAAAGTGTCAAATTATATAATTAATTCTTTGAAAAGACGTCGAAATTAATTGTATTGAATAGAAGGTTATTCAGGGTGAAATGTGAGGAACCTATTAAAAAGCTTCGCTTGTAGATTATAGGTTCCCATAAATAAAACTAACATTTGATTGAAGTGGTTGTAATGGTGAAGGACGTAACAATAATAATAGGTGGGCAAGAAGGCCTTGACATAAGATGATATACAGCGTGAAACAAGCAAAAATAGCAAGTAAAGCAAACAAATTAATTTGTTACCAAAGAAATGACTCGATAGTCACTTTAAAATATTGAGGTCATTAAACGAGGTCATTGAACGAGGTCACTCTGTATTTAAGTCTTTCACACCATCAAATGTTCTTAAGTTATATAGGCTTTCTGTGGATAATTCTATTTTTTAAAAATAATTATAGTATTTACTTTGCTCATACAACAAATCGCAGTCCCAGTGAGGGAGAATTAAGGAAACAAAAATATCAGCGAAGCGAAACGTTTCATGTACAAACCGAGCTCTGAAATTGCCACTGGTCCTTTTCCCAAACAACTCCTTGAAGATTATTCGTTTTACGTGAATTAAAACTGGCGATCGATCTGAATCTTCACAAAAGCTGTCGGTATCGCAAATGTACGATCTGAAATGTTGTAAAGTTGTCCCCGATAGACAGTGCACGTCAACATCATGATCCGAAACGAGTCGTTCCGCAACGTTCCTCGAAATACAATCTCTTAATATTGTGACCTGCCACAGTGCCTTGGTAATCCCGCCATGCATGTTACAATAAAATAGAACAAATAAAAAGTCAAAATGATGATTGGTAATGGCATTATAAAATATTATATCCTGCATCAAAAATTTGTTGGCTTTTGATTGGTTGAGAGCTCGTCACATGACCAGAAATATTCGACCTATTTTTAGAAAGTACTATATGAGAGTACTATTTGGGTTTACTATTTGGGAGTTGAAGAACATTTTTTTTTTTTTTAATTGAATCAATTTTTTTCTTCAATTCTTAATTTAATGAAAACAAAATATTTTAAATCTTTTTAGACAAAAATTGACTTCTAAATTTTGTTTTCCCAAAAATATATTTTTTATTTTTAAATAATTTTTTGATGCAGGATATAAAACAAATATACCATGCCTTCTATTCGAGGTACTGGTTAAACTATGGGCCTCGGTGACTCCAAAAGTACCATTTGCTTCGGGGCTGCGCCCCTCAGCAAATAGTACTATTGGAGTCAACTCTTGCGCATAGTTTTAACCAGAACATCTCAAGGCAGTGTATATTTGTATACTAGTTAGCAAAAGATGTTAACAAATAACGTTTCATAATGCTAATTTAAGGTTTACAACATGCAATAACCACCAACTTCACCACCATGGTGACGGCCTGGGAAAGTACCCAGAGAAGTTATGAGCTCCCCAAGCTTCACTCCTCTTCATCAAGCCCATCCCCTACGTTACATGTGCTGTGGAAAATCAAGAAGGGCGCAATCCGATGCTACCAAATGAACACAGAGGATGAGGAGGACTCGATCCATCCATAGACCTATGATTCATCACACACTACATAAGTTGACAATCTACACGACAGGGGGCATTCAGCAGTCGACACTTGCTCTATTCAGACCAGCGGGAGGGGGGGGGGGGGGCCGTTTCATCAACATTTGTCCACCGACAACTGTCAGCCCTGGAAAATAGACGCCCCCCCTGATGACTATATGGTCGGCCGTGACCCTGGAAGTCCTTGCCCTTTATATCAAAAGCATATACATACAATATCCACTCTGTTTGTGCTATAACTACCTAACCATGACATTCGTGCCGGCTATGACACAATTACAGCGCCGGACGTGCGGAACGAGATTCTCTGCGGACTGACTGAGTATAATAGGGAGCATATAGCGTAGCAACCCCAGACCAAGTCCATGCTCAGACAATGCTAGTCGGAAATTGTTGCCCTCAAGCACTTTATTGGAGAATTGGATATATCACAACACAATGTCAATGACAACAGGAACTAGTGAAGATGATTTACATTGGAAGAATATGTACTCTGCATCCTCTGGGGATCTTGATCTAAAGCGCCTTGAAGAAACCTACAAGAGATGGTCAGAGACATATGATGAGGTATACATTTTCATTTATTATTCATCTCCGATGATATCCTAAAGCATGCAAGAAATTTATGCTAACGGCTTGAAGAGCTAGATGTCATAGCATATCGCATATGTAACCCTTTTATTTTTAATTATGTGATTTTTATTCTTCTTTATTGCTTTCACAAGCCAGTTACATTTTACCTAGCGTAAAGGGTTAGGTGATAAAATGAAATATGATATAAGTATCACCTAGCTACATGTATATATAAAGATTAAGTCCACTCTGATATTAGGTTGGTTAGAATAGAAGCAGAAAAATAAGAGAAACAGTTCAGTCCAAGTTTGAGCAAATTCTGATTAAAAATAAGAAAAAATATGATTTTTTAAAGTTTGCGATCAATCAAACACAAATTGGCAACTCTGTGACGTATCTTACGAGGTCTCCTCCGATTCGCTCTGTACCTAAAATTCCATAAACTTTCATATACTTCGTTACTAATGACGGAATAGTTTTTTTTCCATTCATGCCTTGTATAGAAACATTTGTAGTGACATACTATTTATTCAATGTAAAATGTAATTTTAGCAAATTTCATTTTAATTTAATTTCATATTATCACCTTATTATACCTACTTTTCTTTGGATTAACACTTCTCGTATGTCGTCATTTCTCAAAATCATCATTCACCCATTGTGTAAACTTTTATAGAGCTCTCTGCTTATGATATACAAGTACTCTCTAAGCAATTTATATCAGCAATGTTATATGTTTTGATTGTTGTTTGGTTAGTTTGGTCTGTATTTTGTTTTGTCGGCGAAAAGAATCTTATTAAAACTCCGATAATGTTATTCCCTTCTCGTTGTCCTGCTATTCTCACTTGCGCCGGACCTAATATATAATAATGATGATGATGATGAAAATAATGAAAATAACAACACCAGTAACAATAGACATTAAACAGAACATATATAGAACACGTACTAACATTGTTAATACTACTACTACTACTACTACTAATAATGATAATGATGATACTACTACTACTACTACTACTAATGATAATACAAATAATGATAAAACCGTCTTTTCGTTTCAGGATCAGGACAAAATGATATCTAACGGCCCCCATCAAGCAGCACAAAAACTCTCCAGCTTGATGGCAGATAAAAGCAAGAAGATCCTAGACGTGGCTTGTGGAACTGGACGAGTCGGCAAAGAGGTAAATAATACAGCCCATCTTAAGCCCCATTGCACTACTTATAGCTACTTGCGCCCTCTATACAGCCGACAATGCCTAAGCGGTACCCGTTGATCCCCATTCAATTCAATTCTTTTTATTCATCCAAATCAAATTCACAAGAATACATGGAAATTTGTTTTGGTCACACATTGTACAAACACGTAATATATATCGAAAATAATATCGTTAGTGACTTTCGTTTGTCTCGCAATGTATGGTCAAAAAGTAATCAAAAGATCATATATACACAAGAAACTATATTGTTATGTTTATAATCATAGAAGAACCATCAAAATAAAAGAAAGACAAGATAGAAATATTCTTATATTCTAGTATTACACATTGAAAGTGATGAAAAGGGTAGAACATCAGTGTGAAGGAGGGTAGGAAGGAAAACCACGCTAAGCCGATACTCGGGGCCCACATGCCCTTTTCCTTATGTTAATTGAGAGCTGATTTGATGAGACAACCACCTGTCAGTGACATCGCAGGGAGGGATAATCCATCCATGCCAAACTAGTGCAGAGAGGTTTTAAAGAGAAGAATAAGTTCTGTCTAAAAGATGTAAAGTAATATGTGAACTTTCTCATTGTTTTTATGTCATTTTGGAAGAATAGGCCAAACATTACTGCAATGGATTGCTCTTCTATATTCGAAATATGAAAGATGAATGCGATATGTAGCATTTTTTAGGGTCGAGCTTAGCAGGTCTGAGAAAATTATTTAAAAAAAAATATATATATATATATGAAACATACTTATATTTGGATTACACCCAACCTTTAATGGTGTTACTAATTTTTTCCCATTACGATTCCCCTATTATATTAGCTTCATTCACAAGGCTATGTGAATATAGATGGTGTTGATCTGTTCAGGACATGCTCACTCATGCGGAAAAAACAGGAGTCTATTCCCGACTAGAGGCTTGTGACGTCATAGGACAAGGGATTTCTTGTCCGGATGGTGAGGCTAATCTGGAGGAAGCAATGACGTACAGTAGATCATGATCAATTTATTCGTTGAAAGGGGAACAGATGACTTAAGCCCCTTTCACACCGGATCTGCGTAGAGTTGCGTAGTGTGGTGTACCGAGTACGCCGAAATTAGGCTGCGTATTCATGAAAAAAATGTTGTTTCGGCGTAGTACCTGCCGGTTATGAGTAGGCTGGCGTACGATTGCGTATATGGTTACGTACCCTATGCATATAGACCGCGTACTTAACGCGTATGCAATTGGCATACCTACGACTATCATCGAGTATAACAGACGTAGGGTTGCGTATGCTTACGTAGGCCTGGCGTAAAGAGTACGCAGGTTAGCTTAGGGTCGCGCACGGGTGCTAACTGTGTGCGCAAATAGGATCTAGGACACCTTAATTAATTTATACGCTTTGACTGCTTCGTCACACTGGCGTAGGGAAGCTTACTATTGCGTAGGCATGGCGTACATTAGCGTTATGTTGCCTAGACTTGCGTACAAAATGCGTAAGTTTTGCGTCTAGTGTCTACGCCGAAAGTACGCAAACCATATCACTACCCCTCTGCGTCCACCAGCGTATAGTTACGTAGACCAGCGTAGGGCAACGTACGCTCGGCATAGTCGGTACGCACCACTACGTATGGCCCGGTGCAAAAGGGGATTAAGGATTGAGATCATTCGTAATGCGTCACCTGTTGGGAATGTCGGGGAATAATATTTTCTATTGGCTGGTTCATCATCCAGATCCAACTTTGTCAGTCGACCGTTAAGGTAATGATTTCACTGCTAGATATACAATTAAAGATAATCTGAAACTTTAAGTGAAAACAGACCATTATTAATGATGAAAATTGGTACAAAACTGATCTGATCGATTCCTTAATTGTCCAAACTATATTATTACAATTTGGTAAATGTAAAGTGTTGACAGATTTTTAAAAGCCTGTCTTTTGTCTTTTTTTCAAGAAAAACGGTTGGAAATTATCAAAAATGATTGGGAGAAATTACTGATAGAGTGTCGCACAGTGACGCCTTCATAGAAAACCATAAATATCTTTGTGGTTTGAGAATTTTTCAGGATGTTTTGCATGTTAGAGGATTAGTACAGTAAACATTTCATACACAAATTAAGCATTTCTTTCATATACCTAAAACAATGTTACCGACTCACTTCAAACTCAAGTAGAAGATTGTTAAGGATGCTAAATTTGTTGGGAACAAGTTACAAGATATTACTTGAACCTACATTTTTGAAATATTGATTTGAATATTTGATTAGATTTTGTTAAAATTTTGACGAATGAAGGCCATGAAATATATTTAGGTCTTTATTAGCAATTCATTCAGAACACGACAATACACTATGCATCGCAGCCGAAATCCCAATTCCCTCTAATAACCAATCATGAAGTATTGATGACACTTGGTAACACATTCTTGCTCATAATCTTCTGTTTCGTGGTTGTATTACAGGTACGTATGACGCTATCGTGTGTGTAGGGGCATTCAACCAGGATCATATAACACAAGCAGTGTTTCCAGAACTGCTCCGGGTAGCA
>JAVYIG010011479.1:30000-60442 GCA_035222895.1 Strongylocentrotus droebachiensis | reverse complement strand
TACGAGCAACAGGATTCAGCCGGCGGCAACAAAAAAAAGGGGGGGGGCAATCCGTGAGAAAATATTAAGTTGCGACTCATAATTTTTTTTTTTTTTTTTTTTTTTGGGGGGGGGGGGGGGGCAGGACAAATTCGACAGGTAGCATCGATTTGGAGTGGCTTTAGATAGGATATACCTTATTTACAATATTATTCATTAGAATTTCCAGAGGGAACATCACATCAAATACCTGACCCATGCACTTTTCTTTATTACTAGATTCATTACGTTTTCTTCCAAGTTTATTTCCACTACCCACCACAACCTAGTTTTATCTAAAAGTTTTATCTTAAAGTCACTTCAACGAGACCGAAATCAGTACCCTGTTTCATAAAACTTGTTATTAATATAAAGTTACGATAGTTGTCATAAGCTACTGAAATCCTTGCAATTGATTGGCTGTGAGCAGATTTGTAACAGATCTGTGGCAGTTATTATTGATAACAAATTTGATGAAACCGGGCCCACACCGAACAAAAATCAGTTATCAACGATCGCCAAGAAGCGGTCGGTTTGGAGTCTTCTCAGCTGAGGTATTACCTGAATGCTAAAAAATGAGTGGTGACGCCTTAAAACCAAACACACGATCCCTTTATGAAATGGTAGAAATCACATTATTGATATTTTACTTCTTCTTATAATTAAATAACATGGAGGTGATATTGTCCAGTGTAAAGGTCTCTGGACTGTGAACCACCATGAGTTCGAATCCCTGTTGCAGCACTAATGTCATTTGGTAAGACATTAATCTACAATTTCCACCCTCGACCCAGGTGAGGTAAATGTGTATCTGGCAACAAATTAATACCTTAAAGCTTATCTGCACTACTTTGGCCAGGAGGGATTAGACCACACAGCGAGGTCACTGACAGTTGGCTATCTCATCAACTCAAATCTCAAATAACATAATAAATAGAGGATCACGGGGGACCAACAGGCACCGATTAAGTTTTCTATATTAAGTTGGATTAAGTTTTCTATATAGAGGGAGCAAGTAGTTACAAGTAGGACAGTGGGGCTTTAAAATGATCGAGCAATGTATTATAATGCTAGTGGTGGCCGTGCCAAAGCCGGGATAATAGGTATTTTTAGATTGAGTGGACGAGAACACGACGAACGCCTACTGATCATGCGTGTCAACGTACTCAATTGCCCATGTTGACTACAATTATTAGAAATAGGGACTTTTAGATTTGCATGTCAACAGCTTTGACTGCTTTGACTCACTTGGGGCACTACTCAATATACATTATGGATAGTAATATATTGTTATACGTCATATAAATAGTTTATGCGCTCCTGAGTCATAGATTTTTGTTGAAAATAAATAATTTTTAGAGCCCTTATTTGAACGGACATTGTTGGGGTGGGGTAAAGGATGGCAGATATTCCTTTTCCCATCTCATCAGCCAGGAACATTTAATAATTTTACAATTGATTTCAATAATGTTGATTAAGCTTATACTTAATACTTAATACTACTAATTTGTTGGTTGTGTAGTGAATTCATGGTTCTTTGGTCTCATTTCATTTTGAATTGCGTTTTTGGACCGGGCATCAATCATGCATGCATAATCAATTAGATCGTAAGTTTGAGCATATCCGTAATCAACTTTAATTCGTACAGTAGAAATGGCGTACAATAAAACTTGTATACCTGTTAGAAGATACATTTACGTGAACTCCGTTCGCTTTCTTGGCTTGGCTTGGCTTGGTAACACCTATTCCGTTTTGGGAGGTCGCATTATATTGTGGCCGATCAGGAAAATCGATGAGAAAGAGTTTATAATGCATGACGTTTAAAAGCAACTGATTATTAACTTTGCAACAATTTGCTCGCCTTACTGGATGTGACTTTTAATTTTATTCTTGGTTGAAAAATTCATCGGAGGGGGGGGGGGCAAACTGCCCTTTCCCCTTCCTATACGCCAATCTCGCTGACCCATTCTAGCTTCGATACTGATATCTAATTATCAATGCTTATTATGCTGTAGAGCACACGTCGGAGTACCTTTTTCCTTCTATAAACCAGGAGAAAATTTCATGATGGATAGAATGATAAAGGCATTCATCACGAATTATGCAATCTTGGGGTTGCCGAAATAATTATCGACAGAGATAAATTAGTCTATGAAGAAAATATATTGGCTCCGAGGGAATAATAATAATAATAATAGATCACATTTATAACGCGCCTAATACATTGTTTCTAGGCGCTGTGGTGCTGTTGTCCCAGCAGCCATTACGTGAAGCAATGTCCTTACACGAAATAAAAGCCGGGACGACAGCACCACGATTACACAATATTATTTAATACAAAATTACAGTATGTTACGCTATGGCGTTACAAAATTTGTTACAGATAAATGAATAAATCAACTTAATCTAACTTAAATTATGCTAAAGATGACCTATTTCATAACAAATAGTAGTACGACATCATTTATTTATTTGACATGTTTAGAGAAGAAAAAATTCATGATATGGATTTGAACACATGGGTTTTTAACATTACTTTGAAGGTGGAAATAGAAGGAGCATTTGGGATGACGGACGGAAGGCTCTTCCACAACTGAGGGCGGCTACAGAAAGTGCTCTATCACCGTATCTTGTTTTCACACGAGGGCCAGGAATTAGTTGAAAGTGAGAGGAAGTTGAAGCTCGCAACCTGGAGGAGGGGGGTTTGGATTTTACGAAACTGGAAAGGTACGTGGGCATTCACCGTTACGGATTTTAAAGGCAAGGAGAAGAATTTTGAATTGGATATGTTGAATTACTTGCAGCAAGTGGAGATTGCGGAGGATTGGAGTAATATGTGCATAAGGTCTTGAGCGGGTAATTAGACGAGCGGCACCATTTTGGATACGCTGAAGAGGAACAAGGTTGGAGGGTGGCAAATTAACAAGGAGGCCATTACAGTAGTCTAAGTGGGAAGTGACAAATGCATGTATCAGTCGTTCTGTAGTGGGTTTATCTATAAAAAAAAACCTAATTTTACAAATTATGTGGATACCATAAGATGCAGCTAGAAAATGTCATAGATAAGAATAAGAGCAATAACCATGCACATTGAAGGAATTTGCGGTCTAAAAACAGAACTCAACTATACGTTTTTCTGTGCCCAACATTTTACATTACTAACACACTCTTCAAGATTTGTCAAGCTAACCGACCGGTGACGTGGTTCAAGGATTACATGTATGTTTCTATGTCCATTTATTACATCACTGAGTAGACTCGTATATAAAATAAACTCAAGCGGCCCGAGGACCGAACCCTGGGGCACGCCATGCAGAAGAGGGAAACGGGTCAGATATACTTTTGTTGATTACAATTCTCTGTTCTCTATGTTCAAGGTATGATGTAAACCACTTTGAGGCTGTGCCACCAATCCCGAAAATGTGCAGAAGCGTTCAACCAAAGAACGATGAATGAGAGTGTCAAACGCTGCTGAATAGTCTAACATTACTAAGGCTACTTCTTTACCCTTTTAAAAAGATGTGAAACAAAAATGAATTTGAATTTGATTTGAAAACTGCCGATAGTACATCATTGAACACATTTTTTCTGTAGGGTGAAACTGCCGGTAAGCTGATTGCATATCCGAAAATACAAGTATACAAGTATCGTTAAGATACACTTTCAGTTGATTAGATACAATGCGTTCCATGATTTTAGCAACCAACATACAATGAGCTATATGGCGATAATTCTTTAAATCATTACGATCTAATTGGGGCTTTTTCAACAACGGTGTTACATGAGAAGTTTTAAACGCACTTGGACAATACCAGTACATAATGACTGATTGATAAGCTTGGTAATAAACGGAACCACTTCATCAATATAATCATTGAGGAGAGTTGTTGGAATCGGTACTGACGGCTCGTTCGTTATTGGCACGAAAGGTCAATTGAACGAAAAGGAAAGTGTAAGAAAGGAATCAGTATTCTCTCTCTCTCTCTCTCGTTCTCTCTCTCTCTCTCTCTATATATATATATAGCTGACCTATTGTAGCTCGGCACTGATATCTAATTATCGATGTTCATCATGCTGTAGAGCACACGTCGGGGCACGCTTTCCCTATTAGCATAAAATCTACCAGTAATTACAACGCCATCCAGAAAATCCCTTTTCAAAATTAATAGTGGCAAGTGGCGCGCGAATATCCAGCATCCTTGCCCCAGCTCCTGAACGTGGTGCGTGTGATGAATATCCAGCATCCTTGCCCTGGCCTGCTCCTGAACGTGGTGCGTGTGATGAACAAGGTTATGTGGATAAAATTATCTCATTTTCAGCATCGTTTACAGATCAATTAAGCTAGACGAGAACGTGACCTTTCTTTATTGTGTGGGCTACTGGTATCTATGAGCAACTGAAACGAACCTAAATGCGTGTTTGTAGTTTCTGTCCACACTGTTGGAGATACCGCAAAGTGGGTAACTTTACATGGAGGATCGAGTCACACCAGATGAAGATCAGATATTTCCGTTTGGATATTACATTCTGGGCCTTGCCAGTGTTATGGCAATGAATTACACAAATGGGAAGAAAAAAAACAATCAACATTGATATTCAATCTTTATCGGAAGCTAGTCAACCTTTTGCAGGAATGAAAAATAATGTGGGAAAGACTGCCTCATTTCAGTTGACTGGTGTGTCTGTGGTCAAAGGAGCCTACATAACTGAACCATCGAATGGTTTAAAGTAAACAGACTCAAGACGTACTCTTTTGCAGAGGACATGAAAGAAGATTTGTTAATGTCAGTAACATTGTCTCAGTTCATTGGGTTAATCCTTCTGCCGTCAAATACATAGCTGAAAGAAAAACAACGCTCAACAGGAAACCTGAACCTTTAAGCTAGACATTTTTTTCTTTCGGATAATTATATACAAGAAAACTCAAAACAACAATGTCGGTTAAACTGCCTAAATTCAATGAATCTTGCGATGCGACCTACTCCGCAAGAGACGGGGTATTATTTTTCGAAGCTATCGTCATTTCTCTAGCTTCTGTCGCAGGTCTTCTGACAAACATCTTCAACATCGTCGTCATACCTCATCTACCCGGTACGAGCCTTGCGAGCAAGGTATTGTACAGCATTGTATTCATAACTGATATATTTGGTTCACTGACTGCCTTCCTCACCCTCCCAGGTTATGTCCTGTGTCGGTGGGTATTTGGAGAAACATTCTGTTTGATCTTCACCTTGGTATGGAATACGTGCCCGAGAATTACAAGCACATGTCTGTTTCTTCTGGCCATTGACAGGCACATCTATGTGACTCGGCCTCTTCGGTATGAGCAAATCGTCACGCAAAGTCGTTTAGGTTTTGTCACGGCATGCGTCTCAAGTCAGATCGTTTTGGAGGGTCCAGTGTCCTTGTTATTTTCATCGTCGAAGCCTACCATCACCTTTGACCCTTACGCATGAGCATGCGACTGGGCTCATGATAGCGCCAGCAATGTGTCGAATGATCAGACCATAACGTTCAGTTGGTTATGCCTTTTCCTTGTCACAATTATATGCGTACATACATATTGCCTGCATCACGCGCCGCCACTCAAAAACGATTAAAACCCGTCAGAACATGGCCCCGCGGGCAACAATCAAATCAGTTTTTATGCCAAACAGAACAACACAAAAAACATCCGCGTCGGGAGTGACATCAGCGTTTACAGAGACGTCTTTGACCCATCCAAATGGGAAACCCGATCAGGTTAAGGATTTCCAAGAGGTTACGTCCGCCTGCACCTCAAGTAAAACGACAAATCATCCTCCGAAGTCACACGATGCCTTCCAAGCACCTGCTCCGGTCGATGTCTCCGAGCATTCTCCTACAAATCCTATCACTCTGAATGAAGTTGTCCAACCCTCAACCAAGGATCCTCATCAACAAGACGACAAGGCAGTTCCTCAGCGACAATCCGCAGAGTGGAAGGCAGTCAAAATGGCCATTCTGTTGTCAGGTGCGTTCTTCCTTGGTTTCCTACCAGAGGCCATCTACAAAGTCATGCAGATTACTGGATTCGTAGATATTTACCAAGTCTTTATTACAGTCCATCTCTTATATATGAATCGGGTTTGGTGGAATGCTCTGATCTTCTACTACGGAAGGAACGCATATCGTATACAAGTTCGGAGACTGTTTCGTTGTCTGAAACCGAATAGGGTGGACAAAATTAGCGATTCTTAAAGCCAATACAGATAAGCACATATCATGCAGTTTCCAGTTAAAATTAACTCTCTTGTGATATCAACTTTTGAAATTAAGTTAAAGATAAACTTGAGTTCTGGTAAAATAAGAAAATGAATTCTCACAGAATCTAACGAAACTTACACTGAATGTTCAAGATTACAAATAAATGTCATGTGCCAAACAATTTTGGAAGAAAATGTATACTGGCTGAGTAATGAGCATAGAAAGATAAGGAAATCAGGGTAGTACTAGCCCCGACACCATGTGTGTTGTCCCATATACATCTTTCTGTGTAAGTGATTGTTACTTTACCAAGACTCTGCCAAATTTATGATGATTTTGATGACTCCAGAACCTTGCATTACACACCATTAATTACATGCTATAGGCCTATGATCAACTTTTCTGATCGAGTCCACACCTTTTCTTTCACAATGCAATCGCATTACCAGAACTCAAGTTTATCTTTAAGATCACTTGATTTATATCATGTGCTGCAATCTGTGCCCAAAATAAATTTGGGAAACCTACCGATATCTAAACTTCATAATAGGGTAATGTAATTTCCTTCTCTGGTCCGGTGTCGGCCTCACCAATGTGACTAGGTAGTACATGTGTCTCCTCTTACCTTCATCTGATTGGACAGTTATACACCAGTCACACCGACGAGACCGAAATGAGACCGACAAGAGACAGACAAGAGACAAACAAGAGACCGAATAAACAATTAGAGCCTACATTACCTCATACCTCGGTCACAACGACGAGACCGACATGAGACCGACAAGAGACAGACAAGAGACAAACAAGAGGCCTAACAAACAATTAGAGCCTACATTACCTGATACCTCGGTCACAACGACGAGACCGACAAGAGACAAACAAGAGACCGAACAAACAATTAGAGCCTACATTACCTCATACCTCGGTCACAACGACGAGACCGACAAGAGACAAACAAGAGACAGAACAAACAATTAGGGCCTACATTACCTGATACCTCGGTCACAACGACGAGACCGACAAGAGACAAACAAGAGACAGAACAAACAATTAGAGCCTACATTACCTCATACCTCGGTCACAACGACGAGACCGACAAGAGACAAACAAGAGACAGAACAAACAATTAGGGCCTACATTACCTGATACCTCGGTCACAACGACGAGACCGACAAGAGACAAACAAGAGACAGAACAAACAATTAGAGCCTACATTACCTCATACCTCGGTCACAACGACGAGACCGACAAGAGACAAACAAGAGACAGAACAAACAATTAGGGCCTACATTACCTGATACCTCGGTCACAACGACGAGACAGGCACCAGACCAAACAAACAGAGAATATCTAGTGAAATATATTTGTATATCTCATTATAGAAGTAAATTCTTTTTTTTTTCTTCTTCTTCTTTTTGATCATTTGTTTGCGTTGTATTGTTTCATATCGTGTTGTTTATGTGTTACTGTCTGGTTTGGTTGTATTTCTTGTTAACAAGAATGTCTGTTTTTATTCAATTTTTTGTTTTTATTACTATTTGCTTTTTCTGATATCATTAGTCACATGCTGCCAGCACCACAATTAAAGAAAATTGTTCTTTATGGCCCTTACCATACTCCACCATTGTCATTTATGTTACTTTAATTTACAAGAAATCAATGCAAGGAATACAATTTTTATACAATGTTGTCAATATTATTATCCTTTTCGTCTCTTTACATATCCCCCCTCTCTCCCTTTCTCCATCCCTTCTCTCCCTCCATTTTTTTCTCTTTTGACAAGAATAGCTAGGCATGATAATGTAACCATATACATAGTCATTCCGGGCTTAGTAATTCACATGCTGATAAATGTCTGCGTCTATATCTTCACACGTATGAATAAACATTCTAAATTTCAAGCTATCAATAATAATGATAACTAGACATTAATTCGTCACTTTGACGAATTAGGTGATACGTATGCTCATGTGTAACATAATGAAGAACGTATTTTCACGATTTCATCTTTCGTTTACTACTCCCATTTATTGTCTATCCACGAGTCAAGTTTCAACTGTGTAGGGCAGAGGGAGATAGAGCAAGAGAATAAGAGGGAGGCAAGGCAAGAGAGAGAGAGAGAGAGAGAGAGACGGAGAGGGTGAAAGAGTAGATAGAGAGAGAGATAGATAGATGCAGAGACAGACCAAAAAAGGAGAGGGGCAGAACAAGACTAGGTGAAGGGAGACAGAGCAAGAGAGAAAAGAGAGAGAGGGGAGAGATGCAATTGAGAAAAATGCCTTCAATATTTCTAGCATAAATAGCTAGACTCTTAAATTACGATCATGACAGTGTGCCGAAACTGCCGATGATGATATAATGATAATGTTCATGCATACGATAATGACGATATTGATGATGATGAAGATGCAATGATTAAAAGTGGTATAGCGCCCCCTTCAGGTATTCGATTGAGGATTGTTATATATGATAACTGTCATGTCATCTATGATTGAATTTTTGACTATGATAAAGTCGTGATAATGTTAAATAGTCTACATAGATCTTGTGGAAACTTGTCTCAGCTACAACATACTCAAAAATCAACAAAATCCAAGGAGAAATAATGGCGATATCGCTCAAAAAGACAGAAATGTAGAATCCAGATTTGAGAAAAGGTCATCTCCCATAGGTATTACACCCAAAAAGTAATAGATAAGTGTAAATAGGGTAATAATAAAGTAAATAGGGTTGTTTATTACATTATTTGCGATTCTACGTGTTTTAATAATGTTGTTGTTGTGTTTTGGTTTATTGGCGATTAGTCAGTAATTTGACTATTGTCACCAAAATACTTTACGGCACGTGTTATATCTCTCATTTTTGAATTTTTTAAAAAATATATTTATTTCGTTTTAAATTTATTTATCTTTTAAGATAGTATCGAAAAATAATATCGTAAGCAAAACATTCATGGGCTTTGTTAGTGTTTCTTAACAGTACGTGCAGATTATTTGTTATATCACTTACACACCATACATAAATGTATATAAGATAGTACCTACACAAGCCTCTATATTCCATAATCTTATCATACCATTTATCATTGTTGTTACTTTTTCTTATTTTATTTTCTTATTACATTATGTTATTATATTTTTAATGTACTGAGTGTAATTTAGCATATTTATAATATTGTATTATATGTTTACTTTTCTTATTTTTTTATATTTTTTATTACATTATGTTATTATATTTTTAATGTACTGAGTGTATTTTACATATTATAATATTGTATTATGTTTTACTGTTCTTATTTATTTTTATTTTTCTTATTACATTATGTTATTATATTTTTAATGTACTGAGTGTAATTTAGCATATTTATAATATTGTATTATGTTTTATTGTTCATCAAGGGAGGTATTACTTCCTGATAGGGAACCGTTTCGTTCTGTGAACGAAACGAACAATAGCTTTTTGTATACTGGACTCACTCTTTTTTAAATATTCCATAATTTTTTCCGGTTGGGATTCATTTATTTCAGTTAAAAACATAGCCCTTTCTATAATATAGTTAGGGCAATGTACTAAAAAGTGTATTACAGTTTCTATTTCACTGGGGCATCTATTACAGAAACCAGTAGCATGAATTTTCAATCTGAGGAGATCCTGGTTAAGTCCAAGGACTCCAAAACGGAGTCGATGGATAATTGTTGAATGTGGTCTCTCTAATGAACATATATATTGTTTATTAACATCTTTTTGAAATGTTTTCAAATACGAGTTGGTTTTGTTCCACCTTTCTTGCCAAATGAGTTTGGAACTTGTAATAATTAAGCTTTTCATTTCTGACATATTTAGATTATTATTGACTTCTATTTTCTTTACTAATGCGGCCTTTGCGTGGAAATCCGCCATCTCGTTCCCTTTTATTCCACAATGTCCAGGTATCCACTCTACATATATATCAACTCCTTTACTCTTTAAGTGAGTAGTCATGGTGAGAATTTCCAGAATAAAAGATTCGTCCTTCTGTTGTTGTAATGCAATAAGTGCACTCAGTGAATCACTAAAAATAACAACCCCTACATAAATATCTAATTCATCTACCCATCTGAGAGCAAGAATGATGGCAGCCAATTCAGCCCTGTACGAAGAGGTAAAATTTTCTAACCTTTTGCTCCGATGTACAGAATAGTAAGGGACGTAAAAAGCAGCTGCAGAGGTCCCTCTTTCAGGTACTTTTGATCCATCGGTGTATATATGTAATTGTGTCGCCCATTTAGTATGTATGATTTCCAGGCTGCTTTGTTTTTGCTGTGTAGGATGATCTGTTTTCTTTATTCGAGTACTTAATTCCGTTGACACTGCCGGAGGGTGGAATAACCATGGTGGAAATGGGGAGGGGGTTATCGTTTCTATTCGTTTTCCCAGCTTGCTTTGTATTCTATATCCAAAAGGTTTGTTTACGTTTTTCCCCTTCAAGTATTCAAAATGCCAACATGGTTCAATGCTTTTCAACAACGGATGATTCGCCCATCTTTCGATGTTTTGTCGATATTTACTTGAAAGCATTTGTCTTCTTATATCCAAAGGCATTTCCCCCATTTCCACCTGTAGTGATTCTAAGGAGGTTAAAGGCAGACCACCTGCGCATATCCTCAGTGCTTGGTATTGGACAGAGTCAATGGCTTTTTTGGTGGTAGCAGCTGCACTGTCATACGCCTCACATCCGTAATCAAAAAGAGACCTTATTAGTGCTCTGTACACCATAATAAGTGATTTCGAGGAGCTTCCCCAGTTTGTTCCAGTTAGACATCTTAAGATATTTAATTTTCTTTTACTTCTCGTGATTACATTTTCGATATGTGGTTGCCAAGTTAACCTTTTATCAAATATAACCCCTAAAAAGCGATGAGATTTTTCGTACATTAGCACATTTCCATTCAGTTCTATATCAGGCGGTAAAGCGGCATTCCAGCTTTTCGTAAAAAATACGGGCACTGTTTTGACAGGTGAGAGTCGAAACCCCCACTCTTCAAACCAACAAGTTAAAAGATTCAAATATTTCTGTATTTTTTCAGTAATATGTACAATGTTCCTGCCTGATATCCATATTGCGCAGTCATCTGCATACATAGATATTCTTACATCTTGGTCTGTAGGTATATCACCCATCATTATATTATATAAAAGAGGGCTTAAAACACTCCCTTGTGGTAACCCGTTATGCGTATTATAAGTTTTAGATGCTGTATTTCCAATTCGAACTTGAAAAGTTCGTGCTGTTAGATAATTTTCTATATACCTCAGCATGTTCCCTTCTATTCCATTTTTTGCTAATTTAAAAACCAGACCCTTTATCCAAACTGTGTCGAACGCTTTCTCGACATCCAAGAAAACTACTATTACATGTTCGTTACTGTTTATACTCTTTTGGATGTCATTTTCTAATTGGACAATATTGTCCGTCACACTACGTCCTTTCCTGAATCCACTTAAAAAATTGGGTAATAATTCATGCTTTTCAACATACCATTGCAGTCTATTTTTTATCATGCGTTCAATTAAAGGAGATGGTACAGTGAAAGGTCAAATAGAAAAAGAAAGGAAAGAAAAAAATTGTTGGAGACGCCCGGTCAAGTGCGTTACCGATATACCAAAACATTTCCCATAGCGATTACACGTAAACGGAAAATGGAATTATCAAATCCCACTTTGCAAGTGAAATATGAGCATGATCCCGGCATATGATCGAAAAAAAAAGTGCATACTGGAGATAGCTTATTGTCTCAGCTACACAATATCCGAAGCTCAGCGAAAAAAAAGCAAAAACAACGGAGATATTGCTCGCAAAAGACGGAAATGTAGAATCCAGTTTTGAGAAATAGTCATGTCCCATAGACAATACACGCAAAATGTGAAAAATTGACATGCCTCCTTTAATCGCAAAAATACGCCATGATACCTTTGTCAAACTGAAAAAATTGTGGGCACTGCATTTGTAGAAAATTATCTCAGCTAGAATATATCAAAATTTGGAAAAAAAACAATCAATATTTACAGAGATACAATCAATTTTTCAAAAATATGCAAACGTCATAATATGCAAATTTAAATTTTGAGTTCGGAGGCCATTATTATGACATCATGAGTTAATTGAGGGTCAAATGAGACATGAAATCACATCTTCATTTCATAATCTATCCACATATGAAAAAATATTGGGAGTTCCTATCTATTCTGAAGAGTTACAAAGAGTTTTGTATAGGCATGTTTTTGCCCATGTATTGTGGATAAAGATAACGCAGATCCGCGCGTGTTGTCAACTTTGACGGACGCTCATTACGTTATTAAAAGGTGAACAAAATAATTATCAAAATGCTTGGAAAAATGTGCCAAATACGATGACAGAGACAATTCGGCGATTCTATGTTGCAAAATGCTAGTACGCGCAAAAAACGCGCACGCATGCGCGTGTGCATGATTTTTTGTCAAATGCTTCAAATGGCCTGAAACGTATGCAAAAAAAATTTGGGATGATTTGGAGCATTTTAAATTTTTGCGCGCGCGTAAACGCGCGGACGAACGCGCACGCGCGAATTTTATCACGTTTATTGACCTGAAATTGACCGGACGGATATTGATCTTAATCATGGTAAATATGAATGAAAAATTTCTTTCCGTTAAGAAGATATGATCATAAATTGATTTTCACAAAATGGCGCCTGGATGACGTCACGATAATTTTGAGTCTTTGAAAAGTCACGCAGTTCTAAGTTCGACTAACATCTATCATCATTGAAAGTTTCATTACTATGGCTAGATTCAGTCTTGAGATATCCTGCGAACAAAATCGAGGAAGAATAAGAATACTAGGAATAAAAATCTTGACGAAATCAATAGGTGATACGTAGACTTCGTTTAACGTATCACCTAATAATAAATCTGGATTTATATACCGCTTCATACGGAATACCGTCTCTAAGCACTTTATTACTACCCTGGTCATCAGATTCATTTACGCACAAATATGCACCATCTTCACTCCCTTGGGAGTATTCCTGTCATAATTATGGTCATCACGAGGGTATATGGCAATTCCTATCACAAATGCTTTCGTTATTCTCTACTGGGTATGGGGTGGCCAATGGAGATTTATGTTTTATTAGAATGAGAGCGAGATGTGAGAGGAAGATATTATATATATATATAATAATGATTCTTTTGACTGTTACAATTTCTTTTTTGGTCAATTTTCCTTTCTTGCCCACAACGAACGAGCCTCTAGCGTCCTTGAGAGGAACAGTTCTGCTAGAGTGCTCCATAACTGCAAAGAAAAGAGAATTGTTGAAAATGCTGCAACCAACCTCTGAACCTGGGGAAAATATCCCGACAGATAGAATGATAAAGGCATTTATGACGGATTATCCGAGTCAGTTTAGGGCTGGCCGCATATCAGTGATAAAGATAAATATGGCATGTGTACAACACCAAATCAATGTTATTTTAAATGAATTCCTTTTTTAAGTAGTATTCAGTATTCAGGTAAACAAAACAATAAATGAGATTATGCACTGTATATCATGTGGGGGCTCTGGAACAACGCCCCTGCCCCCTTCACTCTTAAGTGAATGTTTTTAGGGGCTCTTTCCTTAATATCGTTCAGTAGGTCCTATCCTAAAAGAGCCCTTAACCAAAAACAGACGGTCGTAGAACCACAAACCAATGTGATCTTACATTATATATAACATGGGGGCCCTGGCACGACGCCCCGCCCCCATTCACACATATACATGAATATAATGCAGGGGGCTCCTACTCTCACATCGTTCAGAAGGTCATAAGGAAGCCCCGTACAAAGAAATTGCATTTTTACATCAACAAATCAATGTTATTTGACTTTATTTCTTATTTGGGGGCTCTGGGACGACGCCCCGCCCCCAAATTGCACCTTTATAAATATTTTGTTGGGGGCTTCTACCTAAACATCTTTCAGAATGACATAAGGAAGCCCTGTACCAAAGGATTGCGTTTGCACAACAACACATCAATGTTATTTTACCTTATTTCGTATTTGGCGGTTTTGGGACGACGCCCCATCCACCACACCTTTATATTATTTTTTTTGGCAGAGGGCTTCTATCCTAATATTGTTTAATAAGTCCTAAGGAAGCCCTGTACCAAAATTTGCATTTGTACAACAACAAATCAATGTTATTTCACCCTATTTCTTATTTAGGGGCTCCGGGACTACGCCCCCGCCCACCACACCCCTATTTGATTTTTTTGCCGGGGGCTCCTACCCTTATATCGTTCAGTAGGTCCTAAGGAAGCCCTGTACCAAAACTGGCGCTTGTATCCGGCCGGTAACGATAATTTCACTAAGCCACCTGACTATAATGCTCTTTCCCCAGGCATTCTTCCTGTAACACGTATATAGTAGGTCAAGCACCCCCTTCCATACCAGCATGGTGAAGAAATAAAACGTACAATTAATCATAATGCCCAAGCTTAAGAATGTGAATTCCATCCATAACTCATTCCCAAAACATTTTCAGCAAAGCTTCAATAACAAATAACATAAAAAATGATTAAATAAATAAATAAATGAATTTATTGATAAATAAATATCATATTGTACATGTATTTATAAAGACACATTTAAATAGCCATGAAATAAACTAATAGGTAAGTAAATAAAACAAATGACATTAATTTTTGCTTATACATTGGGAGGGGTTAGATTTAGGTATGAAAGCCACAGTCACTGCCATGCAGTTCCGTTTAACCCTAATTAGGCCGGGGGAGGGCCCATAATGGTATCAGAAACCCTCGAAATACCCCGGCCTCATTAGGGTTAAGGGAGGGGTAGGCCTACGTTTGGTAGAATGGCTTTCATTTTTCCGGAGTTTGGAAGGATCATCGCCCGAAATGTATTCTTTGGGCCCCAAAGAAGACATTTTATTTGAGGAAAAATAAAAATCCTGACCGTGATGCGAATTCTAAGTTAATAAATTGATATATAATATACATCTTTCAGTGTCACAGAAAAACATGGCAAGCATTTGAACAATTTGTGTATGCCCGTTGACAAAATTGCAGTAAATTTAGGCAAATATTTAATAATAAGAACATACATAAACAAAAATGATTTTGATCTTTTAGTCACCCTGACATGAACTAAATAAAAATACAAAGCCAAATCAACACTAAATTTCAAAATTACCAAACACATCTGATACATTTATATGTCTGTAACAGGGATATTCACGAACAATTAACAGTAAAGCCCGTCAATACTACTGGGCCAGAAGGGATTAGACCACCCAGCCAGGTCACTGACAGCTGGCTATCTCATCAACTCAGCTCTCAACTAACATAAGAAAAAGAGGATCATGGGGGGACCAACAGGCACCGATTGGGGAAGTTTTCTATATAGAGGGAGCATGTAGCTACAAGTAGGACAGGGAGGGGGGCTTTAAAGGTAATACATAGTTTTGGTATAGTCATGAGTTTGAATCAGTGATCGTTGTCGCGGTTGAAATCGAGTCTAAAGTGATGAAATTGTAAATTAAAAATTCTTTATGTACGGTATAGCTCCCTCTCAAGGTCAAGATATCAATTTAGCTATAAAACACTGTTTCCTGGCTAAAATCGACCGATTGGCTATTACCGATAATTCCCGTGTGGGAAATAAATATCACAACTGCATATTCTAAGATGCTCATGGTCGCAGCTACCATTTTATGGCCGTAGGCGCTATTTAAAATTTACCAAAATATTACTGGGAGCACCGGTAAATTTTGATATTCAATTTTACTCGAATGCAGAAGTAGAGGAGCTAAATTTTCTAGTGCTTATGAAACATCCACAGGGGCACCAAAATATATAAAAAGTGTAGAGAATCACTATCCAGCCGATTTTCACAATTTCCCAAACTTTGTATTACCTTTCAAGAGTCAGTTTATGTTAACTGCACTTTATATAGGGGCGGATAATTCCGCCTTTCCCCACTTTCTCTTTTTTTTACACGCTTCAAATGCACTCTCTGCCGCAGGAGATACGCCACTAACTGGGAAAACCCAAACACAATAACATAAAGCGAATGTTCATTTTGCAAGCAAGCGTCGGCATTTCGTTAATTTGAAGTGTGGAATTGGGACTGGGACAAATTAATGACCGTGGTTGATATCAAGACGTAAATCCTCACCCAGTGTAATGGGAAGACAATTGTTTGAAACTGTTCTGAAAATAACTGAAAAGAGAAAATCATGCTAATTCACTAACATAGGCAGAATGAACAAAATGATCGCACGTAAGGAACCTGTGAGGTAGACTACAACGCCTCCGCATGTGAAAATCCCCAGTCTTCTTGAAATACATATTCATACACGTCGTCTGAAATAGAACAAACAATGTTCCCAATTCATTATTGACGTAGCGAGGTTCAATATTTGAGGTTCAATATTTATTAACCTTACTCTATAACATTGAGATATCAGTCAATCTACCATGATAGCTTCTAATGATATAACTCATCATTTAGGTCTCCATTAATAAATCATATATACATGAAACAAGAATGTTAGCCTAACCATCCCTATACTATTGCTTTGTGAACTTCCTACATTTTACACTCCGAGACTGATGATCATTTTGTGCTCATAGACCCTTAGAATATTATTCTATACTCTCAGCTTTTAATAATCCATAAATTAACGAGTCATTTCTTGTTTCAGGTATTCACATGAATACTGAATGAATCTCATAACACTACCTAAACTATTCATGTATTTTCCAATAGTCATCTGCATCACTGTGATCCTATATGTGAGGTATATAAAAAGCATATACGTGCATGGCACTAGCCGAATATGCAACTCAAATTCTTTCTATAGAGAATTTTAAACAGGAATTTTGGGATTTTATTCTATGATTCAACCTTTCTATCGCGATCCTATTATTTCATTCTCGCAATATATTCTCCTTCTTCTCCTGTCGTTATTTATCATGATTACTAAAACATACTTACCACACACTCTCTTTCTCCCACGCTCCTCCGCATCTTATTTTAGTCTACCGTCGTCTGCCGCCGGTATGCTCTACATAACAAATCACAAGTCATGTGCATTACGTTTTCCTTCTGTTGAAATCAACCCCTAATCACTTTATTACACTTATAAACTATCAAGAACTTAAAATACGGTATTATTTTTTGTAATCGTGTCAGTACATGTACATTAGCCATTTTTATCATAAATCCTCTATCTTGCTGAACATTGTAAAATCTGACCTTTCTTGCCCTTTTACAATATTATATGAGCGGTGTCTCACTTCCTGTTTTTTAATACAAAGGTCATTTTAACTTCTTATATTGTATCATTATTTACCTTTAATATGGTCTCACCTTTACTATTTACTTGCTCGAGGGGGCGCCAATTAACACAGGTGCCACAAAAGTCCTCTACTCTTCGCGCGGCTCGACGTCTACTTAATCGTTTATTAAAAGTCCATCATTGTCTAAAAAAGTGCATTCTTTTCAAATACTAACGTGGACTTAATCGTTTATTAAAAGTCCATCATTGTCTAAAAAAGTGCATTCTTTTCAAATACTAACGTGGACTTAATCGTTTATTAAAAGTCCATCATTGTCTAAAAAAGTGCATTATTTTCAAATACTAACGTGAGCCGCCAACACGGGCGTCGCAAAAGTGGTAACGTTATTAGGCCTAGGCGCGCAGGTACGGTTTTTGCTGCCCTCCGTTGACTCTCTCAGGCTCCCCTCAAAATGGAGTACGAGATACCGATGGACACAAGTTAGTGATCCACCTGTATCCTTCGTAGGAATCTCTCAGGCTCCCCTCGAAATGGAGTTCGAGATACCGATGGACACAAGTGATCCACCTGAACCTGAAGCAATGGAGACGGAAGAGCCTGAGGAGGATATGGACATTGACGAGACTGGGGCGAATCCTGAACCAAGTCGACACACACCGATATTCTTAACTAATGTTCACGTTAATGTCACTTCCATCGTGGAATTGCACGAGGGACTACACATTTCGATTTCTCAACCAAATCCAGAAATAAAAATAAAAATATCAGAGAACCTTAAACATTTCTGATGCTTTCTGTTTAACATATATGTATGCTGTAAATGTAATGTAATGTACTGGTGTACTATCTGTCATATTTATATTGAGATATTCTCAAAAATCTGTAGATTTGTTTTTTTAATCTTTTGCCATTCCAAATGAGTTGAAGTACATGTAAGTATATAACCAATGAGTTTGTAAAATTGGTTTTCTGTTACAATAAAACATTTGATATGATGTTAAACTACACATGAGTTATTTTGTCACTCTGTTGCGTAAACTGATCTGTTTTTATTCTCATCATACTACTTAATACAGGGACCAAGCAGGGATATAATTTTCCTGAAAAGAACAAAAAATAATTATGTGCTTTGTCAATGTGATTGATAAATTGACATAATATGATTGTAATGTATTAATAGATTCAAAAACAGGCGCGGATCCAGGATTTCTTAGGGGCGGGGGCCCAAATTTGAAAATCGTGCCGGCAAATATTTCCCTCAGTGGGGGGGGGGGGGGGGGGGTTGTGAGCAGTTAATTTTTTGGGGGCCCTCGAACATTGGAAAAATCGCACCCCCCCCCTCCCCCCCCCCTTGGACGCCATGGGGGGGGGGGGCCTATCTCCAAAAAAAAGGTAAAATTAACGTATTTTACACTTTTTTTCCCCCAGGGCAGAGCCCTCAGAAGTTCAGGGGTTTTATACATCAAATTATCGTAGGATGAGCATATTTTTATACCTATTTGTGACACTGGCAGGACACGAATTGGCGTGGGGTCCAGGGGGCGGAGTGCCCGAAAGCTCAGGGGTTTTGGGCAATAAATAACGGTCAGATGAGCATATTTTTATACCTTATTTGTGACACTGGTAGGACACAAATTGGTGTTGGGTCCAGGGGGCGGAGCCCCAAGAAGCTCAGGGGTTTTATACATTAAATTATCGTTAGATGAGCATATTTTATACCTTATTTGTGACACTGGCAGGTCACGAATTGGCGTGGGGTTTAGGGGGCGGAGACCCCAGATTCTGGGGTTTTATACATTAAATTATCGTCAAATGTGCATATTTTATACCTTATTTGTGACACTGGCAGGTCACGAACTGGTGTGGGGTCCAGGGGGCGGAGCCCCGGAAGCTCAGGGGTTTTGGGCAATAAATTATTCAGATGAGCATATTTTTATACCTTATTTGATACACTGTCTATCCCGTCAATTTGACTTTATTCAGTAATATATTCCCCGACCCCCTTTGATGTCGATGCCTTACATTCACAATGAAAATACAAAAAACTTTGTTGTGATGTACCGAAAAAAGTTATGGAAAATATATTCAAAAATAAAAGTGTACAAAAGATTTTCTGTCGCTTGCCACAAACAACATTTTTATTCCATACACCCTTGGTCCACTTAATTTGACCATCTCTGTTAGTTATAGAAAGCCAAAAGATTTGTTCATTTTTACATAGAAAATGTATGTGGTACAACACATTCCTGAAGACAAAAAATTGATGTTGGTCGGTCAATTTTTGGTGGTCTATCTCCCCCCCCCCCCCCTCCTCCTCCAACACACACGCCGACTTTTTTGGAGATTAGAAAGGCACTCAGTATTCCAAAACTCTTCGTATTCCAAAACCATCCTGAACATATACTGCCCTCAAAGAGTTAGAAAGAGTCTGATATGACACAGCGTCAATACGAGTTTCACTTTCATTTCCATTAAATCTAGGTCTTGTTTAAGAGTGTCTCTTCACTCATTCCACTTATCTATCAACGATAATTAATAACGCCTGCTATACATTTTAGATGAGAAGATTGATTGTTGGCTGCTATTAAACGCTAGCATAAAACTAGGCTTTACTGCATATCAGTCAGACTACTTCCGCATACAGCATACCAGTGAGTATCTACCAAATGCTAAAAACTATACCGATTCTTCTTCACAACATACAAGTGATAGTGATACGCGTCGTATATCCTCTTTAAGTGAATTGCTACCCGAATCGTATATATAAGTGACCTAGACCATAGATACAGCTTTCTTTTCAATAGGATGATAAACTTTTTGATCTGATTTTGCACCATTTTGGACGATCCATTGCAGAAGTCAGTACAACATCATAAGGTTGTAGTTCTCAATACCAGCATCTGACACCGGTCATCATTCTCTAAACAAGGCTTTCAAAATGGCTGAAGAATCTCCACCTGAAGACGACGACCTCCATAAAGACATTTCGAGTGAGACAGATCTTACATGGGGTACAGATTCATACTCTATTTCAAAGGTTCTCCGCAAATATCAACTGCCTTTACTTGTAACCCTGGCAGAAGGTGATATGCAGACGATCTCAGTTAACGAGGTAATAAAGATTGAGTCCATTCTTGCTGTTGATTACGTTGAAGCATCTGTGGTTGAGGGTTGTAAGAATGGTTTTCGAGAAAACCTTGACGAGCGTCTCGTTCCTTCATCCTTTCCTTCTACCATTGCTCTGCCTAAAACATTAACATCCGTTTCACTAGAAGTCGTGAAAGGCCATGCTGATCATGGTTCTAACAGAACGCTCAACAAATCAAAGAACGAAAACAAAAAATCCAGTCTTTGGTGGCCATCGAGGTTATCAAAGAAACCAAAGATGAAATTCACCAGCGTGAGATCTCTTTCTAAACACCGACCTAAGGTGGTTCGTGTGATCAAGATTCCGCCCCAACTGGTTGCATCACCAGATCTTGATGTAGGAAACGAACTTCTTATTCTAGATGTCATCGAGTGTCAAAGGCTAGCTGTCAAATATCTCAGGTAAGTACACTCTTTGGGATGTCCTACAGCCATGTGATTCTCTGGACAATGTTCCATTTGTAACCTGTATTGCATAGACTTGCTAATGAATCATAACTCAATAGTCCCATCTATCAATCGTATACTTATAATATTCTAATCTTAATAACATTATTGGTATCAAGATGCGACTGATTCGAATAAGTCGCAACTCTTAAATAGGTCGGCCCTGGAATGTATACCAGTCAAATAACAATCATCCACCGGTAATTATCCTAAATAGGTAATTGTCATAGGGATGGTTGTCCGGATCATGGTTGCCCTCTTGGTAATTCTGGAAAACAAGAATCGTCCACGACTTGAACAATTTGCGTATTGTTAATGACGACTGTTTTGCTGCTAAAAGCTATCACAATTCCCAATTATCTCCTAGTATAATTCCATCTAATTTGCACTTCGTGGCATGAAACTAACTTCTCCCAAATCTGCGACGGGTGATCAGAACAGAAGGCCGGGTTGTTGTAAAGTTGGTCAATATCTATCGTAGATCACAGATTTCACACAGTGCTAATAATCGAGGGGAGCTCGTTAAGGGGTCACGCTAATCAGCATGGGAATGAGAAAATCGAGCTGTGCAAAACAAGACCCCTTGCTGCAGTCACTTTCATATTTGTGTTTTAGAAGATGTCACGTCACGTGCAGTGCACTACGCTTTACAACATCATTATTTCAGCAACTATTCATTTCTGAATAAATTATAAAACTCAGTATACATAAAAGATATCTTATGAAGAGATATAAACTTATTTTAAACAAAACTGGCCTCGGGGGTACAAGATAATCGAAGCTTGATGCCTTGTGAAATTCATAAGCAGGGGAGATCTTGGGACCCGTTTCACAAAGCCATTTTTCAATGACAAAAATCAGTGACAAATCTGCTGATAACCAATCAGAATCAAGGATTTCAGTAGCTTATAACAAAAATTGTCATTTCTCACTGATGACAAGTTTTGTGAAACACCCCCTGGTGATACAGAAATACAGCAAGGAGAATTCAATAGAAGAATGATAGGCAGAGTAAGGCTGAAGAGTAAGTGAGAGAGAGAGAAAGAGAGAGAGAGAGAGAGAGAGAGAGAGGAGAGACGGGGGGGGGGGGGGGAGAGGAGTGAGAAGGAGTTTACTGGATATTGCACGTAGACATAAACATGCATTAATATGAAGGAGTACATAATAATAAAGTACAATACATTTTTGTGGACAAAATACATTCATGATGAAGCAGTATATTGGGGGAGCAGCATTCATTTCACTGCTTTAAATACGATTTTATCAGGCGGTTTGTGACGCCATGTGTGAATGAAGCTAAATGTCTATAGGCTTATAATACGCTAATGATGTTTTATTTTTATTTAGACATTTGTTATAAACCAAACGTGTCTGGGAAGGCAGCAAAATGTCTGGGGAAAAAGCCGTTTAGGGCTGCATCCCCGATAAAAATATTGATAAAAATAAACAAGAAGAACAAAATAAATCATCTTAAAAACGCGTTCGATAACTGATCCCTAATAGTTACCTGAAACCTAAAATGCTTTGCGTTATTGTTTGCATCAGTATTAAATTTTAAATCGAATCTCGGAAGGTATAACATGTCTTTAAAGTTTGAATGAAAGATATCTTTATACAATCATTTTAGAGAGCTTTTTAGGTAGTTATACGAATGACCATGATGAGTAGTGAAACCACAAGGTTTTGACATTTCCGGTTATACTCGCACTCCACTATGGTCAACCACTTCTAAAACGATCAAAACTAACATGTCATGTAGTTGCCAATTCACAGACCAGATAGTGGTATGTACTATTGCATTGTCTTGGCAAATTATATAGCTATATACATATGAGCATATTATAACTCAAATTTACAGTGTGCCCGTATGCTGACCATAATTTAGTTGCCGTGATAAGTGCCTAATGCCATATAGAGAGGCAGACCAACTAAAACATGCATGGGTAACATAAAGCTGTGGATATGAATGGGTAGATAACAAGAAGAGCACTATGTAAAATCTGTATAAATTAGATAAGTGTTTAAAGCTGATGTTTGTATAATGAGTAGCAGTGAGGAAATCAATCTTCCCAGGCCAATGCTTGTTGTTGATTTCTTGTTTAAAAAGCCCAAATAAATAAATGATTAGTCAAAAAAAACTGTTCACTATCCTTGTTTTAAGCTGATCAAAATACGTTCACGCACACCCACAAAGCACCGACATTCCGACACACACACGCGCGCGCGCACCCACGTACACACCGATGCTCTTGTATAAATCTAACACACATTTCTGCAACTAATTGATTTCAAACTGCATTGTCCTTTTTGTTTACAATTTTTGATACCGCGCCTATCACTCCACTAACTTTAAAAAAGTATATAGTACATCATTGTGATTCATATCTGTTTTCATCCCCATAAGATGCCGACTACGGGAAAACAATGAACCTCAGAAGATCATCAAATTAAACTTGAAATGGAATGGGATTTATGAGACGATCCCTGAACCACAATCCATGCATGTGAAGGTAAGCTGTGATCAAATATTAAAATCCCAATCACACTGTGTCAACTACAATGTCCTCATACATTTTTTTCTTTCAACTCTCCTTGTGTTCTCTAGGCAGACATAAATCCTAAACCATATTTATCAAACAAAATTCAGATTGAACGTGTGATACCTTCCCGCAAATCTAAACATCTTTATACTGTAGGATGCTGAAGGAGACTCCATGAAAAAGAAAAGAAATCTTGAAGGCAGGGAATTCTACTAACACTAGTTCAGATTTATGTATACTGCCATCTGCTGTTCATAATGTCCCCATGTGTCGACAGCCATGTCCCACAATGCATGCATCATAAAGTGCATAACGGGCGCGTGATGATGCTCGGGAACAGAACCGGAAATCGCTCTTTATACGCCTTCACCGAAATATGGCAACATTGAAAATACGTTACAGCAGTGGAAACGTACGATGTCAGTAAAATCACCTGAGTAAAATACCCTGCATTATCGAATCAGAACGATTCAAAACGCTCATGTGCGCATTTCTTCACGCATTTAAAAATATTACACTTCTGCCGTAAAGTGAGAGGGAGATATGACTGAAAAATATAACATTTTAAAACGGAACAAATATATCTACAAAAAGGCTTATATTGACTAAATCTACTAATTCTAATGACTGTTCTAAAATATTTTATTTGATATTTGCAGTTCATTGCACTATAAACGCGAACAGCTATATACCTAATTTTTTGTGTGGATATTCCTTTTGTCAGGATCTGACTTCACTCCATGGACTACCAACCACAGTGCGGATCCGCGAAACCTCGCCTACCAGGAGTAAATGGATGAACCCTAAGGCCACTTCACTTATCAAACAGATTCGAACCCTGGACCTTCATCTTAAGCTTGGGCAAGAGGCCACTGCTTATTTCGCGATCGGTATCATGGGTGGAGGGGATAGGAACAAGAGATCAGTCGTCATCATATCAACAAACTCTGACGTCCTTCTTAAAGTCTCACCAGAGATGGAGGAAAAAACCGATAGATATCAGAAACTGATGACGTCATATACTGGTGCTGATGTGGAGCTCATTCCTCCCGTAAGATTCTACTTTTGTTTTAACCCATTGCTTACTCGAACCTGGTGGTCCCTGTGTTAACCCTAATAAGGCCGGGGGGGGCATTATGCCCCCCCCCCCCTCCACGATTTGTCTGATTGTTCGAGAACGCATATGGATGGCGCCTCGCCGCTTGCTGACTTTTTTCTTTAGAGTCTTGCGCATCTTTAAAAAAACATTTTAAAAAATCGGACCTACAGTTACAAGGTCACGTGACCTTTTGTCTTTGCATGTCAGCCCGAAAATCGCTCATTTTTGTGATTTGTGTACAAAACATATGTAAATGTCATTTTTCCTAAAAATAGATCAAACATTGGTTATTGGGTCTTGTTTAAAGTTTAGGTGGTTGTTTTGGGAGTCAAAATAGTTGAATTGTAGGAAGAAATGAAGAAAAAAAACAAAAAAACAATAACATACATAAGTTAAAAAAACAATGAATACATAAGAAATTATCAAAACAAGAGATAACATAAGGAATAAGCTGGCTCTTCCAAATTTTTTTGTCGTATTATTGTTCCAAATGGTCTAATGAATATATGTAGTGAAAAAGAATGCTTAAATATGTATAATATATGATTTATGGGTAAAAATGTGATTTTATGACGTTATTTGCATAAATTACCATAAATATGCAAATGAGTAATTTTTTTCAAAAAAAATGAAATCATCATATTGTTCTATACACTTCACTTGACATGCGGGCAAATTTTCGCGGAGATCGGCCGTTTCACGGCCGAGATCTTAAGGGGGGGCCATAATGCCCCCCCCCCGGCCGTAGTAAGACTACAAATAGCCCGGCCTTATTAGGGTTAAGTCTATGGGAAGAAGATAATTCAGTAGTCAACGGGTTAGAAAAGTGACGATTCAGATAAAAGAAAAGATCTAATAGCGCATCATAGCTAGGCCTGCCTAGAAGAAGTTTTTTCCTAACCCTTACCCTTCTGTACAGGGCACTTATTGAAAGTGGACAAAATGAAAATATAAGAAAAAAAGTAACCACTGTCGAAAACATCAGTAATTTAAACACAATGTAAAACAATATTTTATATATCCAATGATTTGAATCAATTACATGTTACATGATTTTCATGTAGTTTTCTTCTTATTTTTTGATTGAATAGGAAATCTTTATCAGAGAGCTTAAATGCTCGATATTTGTCACCGTGCCTTTGTGGGAGCTTGAATCTTGGAACGTCAAACTCAGAAATAAGAAAGGTAAGTAATCTAAGGCCAACGGTAACCCTAACTTAGTTTCTTTTATCATTTTCAACTGGAAATGAATTTAAATCGATTTTATATTGTGCAAAAACATTTCTTTTAATAACTATAATGTATTTGACAAAGGTACAAGCAAAATATACCACCATGTATGATGAATGATGCATAATTTCTCTCTCTCTCTCTCTCTCTCTATTACATTGTTTGCGTGTTTTGTCTTCCTCAAATACAAGATTGCATAAAGTAATGTTAGCATAAAGCGCTTAGAGACGTCCGAGATGTATTAAGCGCTATATAAAAGCTGAATATTATTATCATTATTACAAATTTCATTTTAGGGGATAAACGCTTCACTCGATGTCTGCCGAATGATCTTTATTAATTTGATTGTGGACGCGTCCGGGTTAAAGCATCAGTAAAAAAATATGACCAAAAGATATTTTGTCAAATGTAAAATGCAAATACTATATTTTATAATTATGCGCGAACAATAGTCTGAACGTTCTAATGACCCAAGAACTTTGATTCTGTTACATTTCAATATCTTAGCTCCATTCTCTCGGAGATCACTGACATCTGTATGCATCAACGGACCTTCTAACATTGAGAATCATTCTTACATCAACGTCGATTCCACCAAGACATTTCAGCATCCTCGTCCACGTAAGAAGTTTTTAGATATAGTATAGTTACTGGTGGAACATATGGAACATATTTAGTTACAGTATACGGATGATTGATATTCTTGCATGGACATATAGCGTCACTTTATTTGAATTTAAATATCAATACTAATTTGTGGTCATCATTATGATTTCGATTTCTGTAATTTGTTGATATTCTTGAATAAAAGAGAAACGTAAAACCATTTATTTTATTAAGTTTATATTTCACTTTTTAGCAAAGGAGGATGGAAAGGAGATTTCACCAACTTCAGAAAAACCAAGAGGAACGAAGCCGACTGATTCTAAAAAGGTATTATTACCATGGTAAATGTGTACCTGATTATAGGTTGTCATACCACAGTATATCCTTTAATTGTTTATACTATTCAAATTTACTTTATTAAGTATTAAACGGTAAGCAAATTAAAGGCCTTGATCGTAGTCACAGCAAAAACAATTACAAAAAGTCCATAGAAACAAATATTCCTATTTCAAAACTGAAAATCGAATAATTTGTCCTTTCAATAATTACTCTTTATCAAATGTTGAACGGTTTCCCTGAGCTAGATTCATAATATAAACGGAAGGCTGGAATGCAAGAAATTAGCGCAATCTGTATAGCACACACTTCCCCTACAATGAATATCTGTGTAGATACTCAACAGACTTTAATGATACATATATTTTTGTTTAGCAAGAGACTATCTGAGTGAAATAGGGGGATTTAGGATTGAAACATAGGGAGGCGCCCCCCCCCCTTCAACGACTCTTTATTTACGCGGTAACCTAGAGTAACTTTTTGTTTCACGGGGGGGGGGGGGTCCTCCTTTGGATCCAACTAACCAATCAGTTTGTGACTTTAAATTCTTTTTAAAAAGGAAACTATTTTACGAAAATTTGTGAAGTGTCCTAGAAACCCTCTCAGTGTATCATAATTACTATCTCCATCTCATTTCAGTTACAAACACGGAACTGTTATGCAGACGAACCTCTACCTGTTTTCAACAATATCTTGGACTCAGATAAATCTAAGGATAAGAAAGAGGATGATGACTGCGATCAGACTAGCAGATCTTCAACTTGTGTGACGTCAGATAGTAAGAGTAACATGTATAACTCCATTCCAGACACTGATGATGCAAAGACAGTCGTAAAGAGTAAGAATCTTTATTTTCATTTGTTTTCCTTTCATACAAATCCTAAAGAACATCTCACGGCATAACAAATGTACCAGCTGCAAGTTAAAATGATTCTTGAATGTTTGTGTTTACATATTCTTCCCAAGTTTCTGGTAGTTCAAAAATGGCAGCTGGCCATAAAGTTAATTTCTGTATTTGAAATATGTAAAATATTATCACTGCTATTTTAATGACAATAAAGGAGAGAGTATAATCACATTTCGTCATTGCCTTACATTCAGATATTTGATAGCGTTGTTTGTTTCGAAATACAAAGCTCCTCTCTGTAGGGTATTTAACAAAAACCTTACACCCTCTCTATGTTGCTGACAGCTGACTGTTATTCTTCGTTTTGTTTTTCGTATCCATTTTGTTTACAACGTTGTGAGGTAAAGCTCCCTTATATGGAAACATGGTGGGATTTTTTTGTACAGAACATACCGGCAGTGCAAGGGATTCTATGCCTCGGAGTATCGCTCCACCAGTACCGTATCGTAGACGTAAGAGTAAATCCTCCAAGTCGTCTTGGTTATCTTCCTTCCGACGCAACCCTCAAGCAGAGAATCGCCCCCTTCCGGACGTCCCCAAAGACACTACCCCTATCATGTCACCCAGTGGTCAGCCCAGTGGTCAGCCCAGTGGTCAGCCCAGTGGTATATACATCACTCCTACATCATCAGCTAGGGTCAATGCTGATGTGGTCAGGACTGGTCATCATAAGTCACGATCATCGTCGTCCTCATCAAAGAAGAAAACCAGGAGGAAGAGTGCTAATGATATGATGTCATCATCATCACGTGACCATTCTCCTAGTGGTTCTGGATTGAGTTTGGATTGTGCCATTGATGCTAATGGACCCCCGTTACCTCCTCGTACACCATCGCTTGAGAAGTTGGAGAAACATCGCTCAAAAAGTAACTCTTTTTTAATTTAAATTTGATTCTTTAATGATGTGTTCAAGTTTTAGTGGTTTTATTATGTAATATCTTCTCCGACGAGAGAAAGGAAGCCCTCATTTCATATTGTTTTGCGAATTTTGTCGAAAGGACAATCAGATCAACACAAATAATTCGTTGTTATCATGAAGACCATCGAACAGATTAGTAAATGTGCCACGACTGTGTCAAGCTTTATACCTGTCTTGACAAATATTATAATTATCTTGAGAGTGTGAAATTTTTCTGTAACTTTCAGAAGACTTCAGAGTGCAACCTTTTACAAACAAGCATCCTTGTAAGCTGGTTCCGAAGCTAAATCTGCTGTTCGATATTTCCAGAAATGAAATGATAATGACAGTATATCTCAGTACGAAATGTCTATAGAAAAGGGTGAAGTAAAGCCTGGATAATTTGTTTTAAAGCCCCACTGCACTACTTGTAGCTACTTGCATTGCACCCTCTATATAGCAACAATGCCTAAGCGGTACCCGTTGGTCCCCCATGATCCCCTTTTTTCTATGTTAATTGAGAGCTGATTTGATGAGATAACCACCTGTCAGTGACCATGCAGGGAGGTCTAATCCCTCCTGGCCAAACTAGTGCAGATATGATTTAAATAAATGTCTTTCTTGTCATATTATGATGATAATATCAGGTGGAAAGCACAGCAAGGAATATAGGGATCCTCTCTCTCCGAAATCACCCAAGGATCGCTCAGTATCTTTCGAAGGCGACAGTGACGTAGGGGCAACGAGCGGCAAACACCGATCAAAAGTGCGACGCCATCATTCTTCTTCTAAACACAAACACGGAGAGAAGAAGATGAGACAAGGTAGAAAGATGTCTGCACCTTCCATCATGGAGCAGACTGACTCGGAAGCACAACAGATAGCTGTGAGTTATAACCCCAGCTCCTTTCTATTTATAGTCAAGTAGTTTTTGAATGGTAAATTATTAGTATCTTTTACAAAATGGATGGGGAGGGCTAGAGATTGCCTCAAGAAAAAGTTTACAGCAAAGATGCTGTCCTGGTAGTTTGTTGATTAGTTTCCTTGTTTCTCAGAAAAGTTATGAACAGATTTAGAGTTTTAGTATAAAGATATGTGTTCTCATGATTTTTTTGCCTGTTATATTTAAAGGTTGAACCATGATAAACAGATTACTTTCAAACTTAGATCAGTTGATTTCCAAAAGAAATGTTAAATGCTTCAAGATTATAGTTGCCTTTACACTTCATGAAAATAACATAATGTTCTATCTTTCATCGTCAATCTACGTCAGTACATAAATTCAATTTTTTGTTTATGATTACTTTGACTGCTGCTAATAATGTCTGATTTATCTATACAAAAAACATTAACAAAATTACCGTTACCTTTCGAGTGATAGTTTAAGCAAACATTACATAATGTCTCTGTTATAGGTCAGTGCTTGTGAATTTTTAACCTAATTGCTCTATCATAATGATTATAACTATCATCCATTTATGTACAGGATCATAGCTTTGAGGAGGCAACGGATTATCTCATTCCTAACAGCACTCGTGAAGATTCAAGCAAAGACGATACCGATGATGCTCTTTCTCTGACGTCATCTGTGACGTCACCTTTGACGTCACCCACTGTTCTTACATTCACTAGCCCTCTTAAACCGTGCAGAAAGGTGAGTGTAATAC